>JAKUCM010004060.1:0-37108 GCA_023374145.1 Lepidium sativum
ACACTCGTAATACACCACATAATACACTTTACCCATTTGTCACAAAATCCTAAGTTTCCCATTAACAATGATAGAAAATTCCACTCAACACTATCATACGCTTTACTCATATACTTTTTTATTGCCATGAACTTACCACTTACCAAACTATTTATTCGTAAACCATTTCCTGAGCAATCAAAATATTATCCGAGATCAACTGACCTGTTACAAAAGCTGACTGTGTTTCCGACACATTCTTCGGTAATACTCTTTTTAACATCAAGCATAATATCTTTGAAATTAAATTATTATACCTTATATTACACAAACTAATTGGCCGGAATTCAGCCATCTTAGTCGGACCGATTAACCTTACGAATAAGACATATATTCTCTTATTTAACCTTCTGTCAAAAACCCCCGTTCGTAGAAAGTTATCGACTAGTGGTATTAGATATATATTTATTAAATCCAATGAAGACTGGAAAAACAGAGCTGTCATTCCATCTAGACCCAAAGTCTTATTTGGATCCATTTGGAATAGAGTTGTTCTTACCTTCTTCTCAGTAGTAGGTTGCTTTAGGAATTGATTATCCATATATGTAACCTTCACCTCCAAATCGTTCACAATGACCTGTCTTGCACCATTGCTAGAAAAAAGATCCGAAAAATCGGCAGCCTGATACTACGAGTTTTAACCCTATATCCTACTGCAAGTGCACAACAAACGAAATAGTATTTAGGGATCGAATCCACAAAGAACCAAGTTAACACTCTCAATTCCACTTGAATCACAAGCTATATCAATCGAATAAAGGAAGTGAATTCTAACAACTTAGATGTGAATGTAATCAAATAATTAAAGCAATCGGATGTCGAGTATTCATTCGGGAGTTAGAATTCTTGTCAGGGAAAATATTCAGGAACTACTATAATCTTATTCTCGGCTTGAACATAAGTAAAGATAAACCAACTCTCGTTGAATCTACCCCTCTGTCGATAACCTAGAGGTCCTAAATCTCGTTGGTTTTAGATTACAAATTGGCTTTATCGTTTGGGTTCAATTACCTACAATCCAACCTAGCATCAACTCTTGTTAGTAGTGAAGGAATTGCTCTTCTAATCTAGTTCTAGTCTTTAACAATCTTTTGGAAGGTTAACAACCTAAAATCATTGACTAGGTAATCAGGCTAATTTATGCATTAGATTCGAGTATTAGAAGGATAATCATCTACTCATCAATTTTATTTGTTCCCCAACAGTGAATTCTAAAATCCTAGAATCCCTAGATCCGATCTAAGATCTACTCAGACATTGAACAACAAATTTGGCAAAGTCATGATGAACTGAAATTGAAACTGCATAAAGATAAAATAAAGATGATTCATAAATTCTTCTCAAGTATGAACAGATCTTCTTCCTAGCTTACAAACTCTCAAAACTCTGTAAAATTTCGTTCTCCAATATCAAAAGACTCTCCCAAATAAAAATAGGAAAAGAGTATTTATAGGGCCAAAAACAAGGGTTGAAAATCGCTAAATTAGGTTTCTGCGAAAGGCTAGGATCGATCGAGCACTGGGCGATCGATCGATCTCTTGGATAATGAGTCGATCTTCTCAGAAATCAAGTCGTTCTTCAGATCGTGCACATAATCCTTTGAGATGATTGATCGATCGATCCTTGATAGATCGATCGGATCCTTCCTTTCGTGGAGAATGACGGAAAATGCTTCAAACATCTCCAAAGTCCACCTTCAAACATGATTCCAACTCTGAACGTTTTTGACCTGAAATCTCATTAAAACATAGATAAGTTTCCTAAATATAATTGTAATAATGAGCTCAAAACCGACAAAATATGAGGAACATCAATTCCCCCAGACTTAGCTTCTTGCTTGTCCTCAAGCAAAGAAAGAAAGACCGTAGGACATAATGTCTCATCAGACAAATGATTCTCTCGAGATCCAGCACATCAAGTCCAAAGTGATTACAAGAATACGACTCATCAAAATCGAGACCACCTTGTACTTCCCTCAGACTTAGCAAACATAACAATCTCGCGTCACAACTTAAAACAAATAATCAGGGCTCACATACTGACTCCCCAATAAATCTAAGTGCAGTCTCATTCGAGGGAATATCGATCAAAAGTCTTAGAGTTCCTACTTCTACTCTCTAGACTACCTTCAATTTGATTATATATCTTTCTTTTCATAAAAACAATTCATACCAGTAAGTTGCTTCATTGGAGTTTTCCTTCAGTAAGCTAATCAGTAAAGTGAAAAGGTCACGTCATTGGATGTATCCTTAGAGACATCTAATTCACTCTAAAAATTCGCAGTGTCATTGGAAAACTTTTACCCTAGGCTAACTTAATGCAAAGATTTATATCGACTATCAGAATTTTTGGCTCAAAATGCCTGAACATGGTGAAGAGAGATACAAAACCGAACTTACAAGGAACATCTTTCACTGAGTAAAGAGAAGGAACATACCTCATGTATTACCAATTCCCTTGACGAGAGGATTAAGTCAAGTTATCTGTGAAATCAGCATGAAATCCCCTGAAAGTTGAGACAAATGTGCTCTCAAACTGAGTGTTGCTTTGTCTCTAGATTTTCAAATAGTCTAATCGATTCCTGACAAATGCAAAACAAGTGATCCTAAGTTCAGGATAATGCTAAGGAAATAGAAAATCAAATGATCTGATGTTAGTTTCAAAAGCTCAAAAATTCAGAAATAAAAGAGGGAAATAGTCCAAAAATCCTAGAATAAAAAGAAACAAAACAGAGAAATGCGTTAGTCAATAGGTGTTCTCCCCCAGACTTACTTTACACCGTCCCAGTGTTAAAATAAACCAATGGGAAGACATAAAACACGCATAAGAAATAAAAAGTGAACAAAAGAAATCGTCTTAAATGTAATTAAAATAAAGTGCAAAAGAAATAGGAAGTAGCTAAAAAGCTACTTAGGACTCTCGTTGTAGCGGGCGCCTGGTGCTCTGCGGCGGCGAGAAAGACGGTTGTCCACTGTGTGATCATCCTCGTCATCGTCAGACCGATGTCCAGCAACATCCGGTCGGCGGGTAAGTGCGGTAGCATGCTCGTCTCGATCGCCGTTAGGTGCACTCATACAAAAGGCAGTTGGGATCCTCCTCAATGCGTTACAGGTGGTCCACTGAATCAACCTCTTCCTCCTCTCGTTCTTAACCTGCCACTCTCGGAACTGCCGATCTGTGAAGTCCGGCGAGTAGTGAGGCAATCCGAGTTTCTCCTCAGGAAACTCGGGAAGCAGAAAGCCAGAAAATGGAGCGGCGGATGTTGGAGGTACAAACTGAGTGGAGGTGGAAGCTCCAGCTCTCCGAGATCGAGCTTGCGGTGCAGTCTCCTTCTCCTTGAGCTTACCGGAGATCTCAGGATGCGACAAGTCATGTCTGAACTCCACGTTCTCTCTGCACCTTACTGAATTGAGGTGGGAATCTAGGACGGTGATGTACATCATCTGGGGCGTATAGTAATTCTTCTCCAGAAGGTACCCAAATCGCGCCAAGGCAGCTGTATCGATCATATCGATCCTCAGGTCACCTCTATATCGACGAGGTCTAACCCATGGTGCATGAAGATCGGTGTCAGGAAACTACCGATTGGCTCAACCACTCCCTTCCCCGGGTCACCTCTATATCTACGCCTGATCAGCTCATTGGTAAAACGGTAGACCCAGTTGATGTTCGAAGGTGGTCCCGCAGTGAAAGTAGGATCGTGGTTCAGATCCGGGGCCATAGGAGAGATAGCGTCGTGCATATACTCCAGTTGAGACTTTGTCACACTGTCTGAGTCCTCCTTTGTGAGAATCCTCGATCCAATGTGCTTGGCAACTATCCTAATGGTCGGGTTCCTGATGTGCGTGAGCTTCAAGGCCTTACCCCGATACCCGTCACCTCACAACACATACCACAACTCATTTTTCAGCGGCGAATTCTTTGACGGTTTCTGCCCAACTGCATAGTCGTCAAAGCTGTAAATCTGGCAGAGCTCCTGAATTGTGATGTGTAGAAGGCTCCTCCGTACCGGTATGTCAGGTACTGTGCATAGACTGGACTGTGGGGATTGGCGCATGCATGCACATTACACGTTGCCAAGAACTACCGTACGCCTTCCGGATAGAGTGGATAAGCTCTGAAGTAGAACTTGGTCAGACCAAGATTGTCCAAGAGCTGAACAACATCTCCTAGAATGCCCACCCAATCTAGTGTCTCGCGACAAAGGAAATTTGTCGGGATCAACGTGTTTATCAGGAGTTGATCATAGAAGCTTTAGTGGAAGCTCTTCAGAGCGTCTCCCTCAGTCCTTTCCTTGTATGTTGCTGTGTTTCTGACAAGGGCGGGTGTATCCCTATTAGCCACACTATCAACGAAGTAGGTTTGTTCTGGTCTCGGCCACGGTAAAAAGTCACCGAGTTGACCTTGTTTGTGTACATCGTCGTACTGTCATGACGACTGACCGCGCTGCAGATTTGAAGATGCTTTGACCTTCTTTGTAGGTTTCCTAGGATTGGAGGTGGATGTGCGAACCATCTACAAAGAAAGAAGAGAGACACAACCATGAGAATGAGTTTGTGACCGAGAAAATACACAAAAGTTTGAAACCTTAGGTGTAAAAACAATCAGTGGTTCGAATTCTTATTCAAATAAACAATATCAACATCCACCAATGCATCAATCGAACCACAACAAATCAAAATCAAGCCTAAAAATTTCCAAATTCCCCTAAAAATTCTCCTTTAACCTAACGAGCAATCTCTAATCGAAATCTAACAATCTAAACAGCAAGAGGGGGTCAAATCTATGTAAGAATGAGGCATATGTATTAGTTAATCGATGAAAATCAACCAAGAAAACAAGTTCCCCTTTTACCCAATTCAACCTCCAAATCGGATCAACATTTCGAACTTAGAGGACGTAACTTTGCTAATCGGAGTTATAAACCATAAAATCAGATAGAGGACGAGATAGAGACTTTTGAATCGTCAAAATTGGGTGAAAAACGAGAGAGAAATCGAGTTTTTAGAATTTTCGCAAATAGAGTTTCCCAAGAAGTAACTGCTCTGCGCGTTTAAGAAGACGAACCTAGGTCGGGGATCGATCGATCCCCGAGTTGCTCGATCGATCGATGCTCTTGCGAGCATTGCTCGATCGATCTTTACCTGCTCGGTCAGGCAGTGGATCGTGCGCAAATCTTCTTATTTTACTCGATCGATCCGCCTTTCTTTTCGTCGTTCTCTAGATCGTACGGTAGTTATGCTCGATGGATCCATGCATGCTTGGTTGGGCAATGGATTGTATACTTTTTGTGCTTGATTAGTCGGACTATATTCATCTAGTCGGGCAATGGATCATGCACTACTCATCGATCGATCGATCCATGCTTTTTCAGTCGGGCAGTGGATCGTGCGCAAGTCCTGATCGGAAAATCCCTTGTGCTCAGTCGTACTTTTGATCATGCGCATCCTACTATATGCCCTTGACCGACAAAAAAAAAAAAAAAAAAAAAAAAAAAAGAGGAAAAGAGAGAGAACTTAAAAACACCAAAAACAAAAACGAAATCAAACGAAAAAGAAAAACGAAAAATAAATTACCTAATAGTGGGTTGCCTCCTACTCAGCGCTCTTTTAGAGTCATTAGTTTGACTCAGACGCCATTCACATGGCGGAGCTGCTTGGGTGAGGTATGCTCAATCCTTGGACACTTATCTCCTCAATGATAAACCTTTTCAACTATTCATCTTTCGTGTGTATCGTCCTATTTCCATGACCTTGTAAATTCCACCAGCATCAATACCAGGGCTGCCTGCAAAAATCTTTATAACAAGACCATTAACATAGTGTCTTGATGTTCAGCCGAGTCCCTCTCGTGTTCATGAAACAACTCATACTGCTCGTCAGAGTCACTATCTTCTTCACCATCTTGAATCATACCACATAAACGACTCGAAGAAGCTCGAATGGGGTATGAAACGTCCTGATCAACGTTCTGTAACACGACTCTTTGATTCAGAAAGTCTATCTTGGCGCATGCAGTGTTGAGGAACGGCCTTCCCAACAAGATAGGAACAACTCCTTCTCTTGCCATCTCTACAACCGTAACGTGTGCAGTGATCTTGCAATTCCCGGCCAGGAGACTGAAGTCAACAAGTCTCCCTTTAGGTACCTTGGAAGATGTATCTCCAAACGAAACAGATGAGTGATGTTCTTTCATCAGCTCGATACCAAGTTTCTCCATAGTCTCCAAGGAGATAACATTAATAGTAGCTCCATAATCGCATAGAGCATCATTGAAAACCAGCTGTCCAACCTGGCACGATATCGTAAACTCTCCTTGATCCTCTACCTTCTTAAGCTCTTTAGGGTATGGAGCTTGAGGATCGTGCTTGCTCTCAACCGAAATCCCTGCTTCAGATTTTACCATAGCTACTCATCAATCCTATTTGTTCCCCAACAGTGAATATTAAAATCTTAGAATCCCTAGATCCGATCTAAGATCTACTCAGACATTAAACAACAAATTTGGCAAGTCATGATGAACTGAAATTGAAACTGCATAAAGATAAAATAAAGAAGATACAAAAATTCTTCTCAAGTATAAAAAGATCTTCTTCCTAGCTTACAAACTCTCAAAACTCTGTAAAATTTCATTCTCCAATATCAAAAGACTCTCCCAAATAAAAATAGGAAAAGAGTATTTATGGGGTCCAAGACAAGGGTTGAAAATCGTGAAATTAGGTTTCTGCGAAAGGCTAGGATCGATCGAGCACTGGGCGATCGATCGATCTCTTGGATGATGAGTCAATCATCTCAGAAATCAAGTTGTTCTTCAGATCGTGCGCATAATCCTTTGATATGACTGATCGATCGATCCTTGATAGATCGATTGGTCATTCTTTTCGTGGAGAATGACGGAAAATGCTTCAAACCTTTCCAAATTTCCCAAATATAACTGTAATAATGAGCTCAAGATATGAGGAACATCACAGCCGCCTTATTCAAAACGTCGGTGTCTTTCTCAACCCACTGACCCCACTTATCCATTAACCTAGTTATCATGTTACGTGCTCGTCTCTGTCGCACAACCGTGTGAACGAACTTTGTGTTCTCATCACCCTCTTTTAACCATTTATTCCTACTTTTTTGTTTCCAATAAACCTCCTCCTTGATGTAAGCCTTCTTAAGTTTAGCAGTTGCTTCCCGTAAGGCGTTAGTATCTGGTATTGTACTAGCATTATGTAATTCAATTTCCCTTTTCCATTGTACTATTTCTTGTCTTTCTGACTTTACATTTTCACATCGCCAATGAGAGATTTCTCGACGATGGAACCTAATTTTCTCGACCAAAGAGGTGGTCAACCGCTGCCTAGCGCCACTCCTCTTCCAACTACATTTTACTATATCCTTGAATCCTACTTTTCCCAACCACCGTTTATCAAACCAAAATCGTTTAGGTTTTACCGAGTATGTTTGATCTTGGAACTTTACTAAAATAGGCCGGTGATCTGAGCCTATCATATCCAAATAATTGATCTCCGATTTTGGAAATGACTCGTGCCAATCACTATTACCGTAGGCTTTGTCCAAAACACAACGAACTATCCCATTACTGCGTATACCTCTCCATAATCAAAAATTCCCAATTTTTGGAAACTCTAACAAACCACAATCCCTTAACATTTGATTAAAAGGCATAAAAAAAGTTATATTTCTCAAAACACCTCCTTGCTTTTCATGATTTCCTGAAATCTCATTAAAATCCCCACAAATTATCCATGGGCCTGAGCGATTGATACCGAATCGTGTAAGCCTTTCCCAAACATATGATCTTCTTATTTGGACTTGTTCGCTATAAAAGAATGTTATATGTGATTTAATACCTATAAGATCTAATGATAAATCTATCATATTCTTATCCTTATAGTTAATTGTCACATTATAATTGTCTTGGTAAAGTAGAGATAGGCCTCCACTGGAACCCATCGGTTCAACCATTAGCAACTTACTAAAGCCCAAATGTTGTTGAATTTTTCCTAAAAAAACATTTTGTTTTTTTGTTTCTGATAAAAATAAAAAAATTTGAATAATTTCTAAATATTTCTAAAATAATTTATTGTAATCTTACTACCAAGACCTTGACAATTCCAACACAATAATTTTAAAATCATAAATTAAATTTCATGGAGTCTTTGTTTTCCTCGTTTGATTTAACCTCCTTGGGTTTGGAAATCTTGGGTGTGGGAGACATCATACCCACCAAAACCAATTTGCTTGTGCTAATGCCCCTTAGAAGAATCTAAATCAGAATCCCTTGCTTACTCACGCCCGCAGGTGGCTTTAATACTTTGGCGTCTTTGCACTTTTGCAATTTAGCCGTCATTGCCTCATTACTTTGAGCTCGCTCCACCTTCGACAAAACGCCGCCATTGATTTGACTTAGAACCAAAAAGTTTTACTATTTTACAGAGACTAGACGAGACTTTACTTTAATTGTTTTCAACGATAAATCACATGAGCTTTCTGTCTGCGTTGGCACAAGGCCCAATATATTTGGGCTTTTGAGGATCTGGCCCGGTTAAGACACTTTCTCTAATCGGAGCTAATGTACCCGGAACAGTAGATGAAGCGCTTGGTTTCTGATTTAAACTCTTTTTACAGGTAATCATGACAAACACATTTGTTTGATTACAAACTAAAGTGAAGAAGATCTAACCTGCGATAGTATTCTTTCTTTCGTGTGAGTTTTGCTTTATTACATGGCTTGACAGCTACGAGCTATATCTCCTAGTACTGTTCTAAGTTTCCTTGATTCAGAAGGCACTGTTTGTCTCTGTAACATCAAACAGTGTTTCTCAAAAATCTCTGTTGTAATATATAGTCTGAAATCAAGATCAAACAACAATGTTCTCTCCAATCTATTCATCTCTTCAGGACTCACTCCTCCGATTTTCGCATAATACGTGTTGTTATAACAACTACACACAGGAAAAAAAACAACAGATCAAACTCTGGTAACAATCAGAGAGAGATTTAGGGTTTAAGAAGATACTAACTTGCGGTCCAAGAATTTGGCTGAGACCAAGAGACTAGCAATGAGAAGACGATGAACATTGAGAGATGTGAGACGACAAGTAGCCTCTGGTCTCTGTAGATACCTAAGGATGTAGACGAAGGCTGCAACAAAGCACGCAGGGCTACACTGAGCGTACTTATAGATTCTTTCTGTGTAATGATAAATGTTCATTGATGGTGCTTTTGAGCCATGGAACATAGTTATCTGATCGTCTCTGTTGCCATCAGATTCATATATAAGAACGGAGAAGAGAGAAACTATATATACAAGAGAGAAACCTCAACTGAGACATTAAGAAACTAAACTTGTTGTGTGATCTCAAGTGGAATGCTTTTTCGTTCTTCTGAATCATTTTCTCAAGGATTGAAGCGAGAAGGGCTATGACTCGAGGTAGGCTAGAATCACGAGGCTGATCCGGATTTTCTATAAGACCTAACCATTGAAACAGTGATGAGTTGGTGGAGTTTATAGACGTTTCCATCTTTGTGTTGAAGCAAGTCGAGAGATGATCTCTCTGGTTCTGTTTTCTAACTTCTTATTGCTCGAGCTAGCAAAAAGAATGCAAATGGAATGGGAGAAGCAAAGTTGGAGCTCTTTTGTTAAAGTTTTGCCAACTTTAGATTCTTTGCTTTGTGGGAAAGTAGCTTGTAGGATATTGCTCGATAGGTGTATTAAAGTTCTATGGAAAGTTGACAAGCCTTAAAGGTCCACTACAGAGAGATCCACATAACAAGTTAAGCTAATGTTTCTCATCATTACTATCTTTAACTTGGCGATAAAAAGATATTTTCATGGTGATTAAACATATGAAAGAATAACTTATGAACAAAACAGAAACACATAAAAACTCAAAGAATATCTTATTTCATTTCAAACTCTCTTATTAGATTCTCCCTATCGAGAATCTTTTAGGAACTATAACCGGACGCTGTTTCAATCCACTCACCATCATCTCATGATCATCAAACTTCCCAACATTTTTCCTGCTCTTCAATGGAGATACCAGTCTTGTCGCTAGTCTCGATGGCGAAAATGACCTCCTCAGTTTTGCAGCTGTTGATAGCTTCTTGCCCATTCTTGTAGGAGAAACCAAAGCTTTGGGTGACTTCTTACTCACACTACCGTTTCTTGCCGGAGAAATAAATGATTGAAGTGTGACTCTTTTCGGAGAGATAGACGACTTACGGGCCAAGTTACTGCTACTTCTCGTAGGTGTAAATGATCTTCTGAGCTTTGCAGCGGTTGATAGCTTTGGAGACTTCTTTCCCAAGTTTCTAACCGGAGAAATCGATGCTGTAGGTGACTTCTTTCCTATTTTTGTGGGAGAACTGTAGCCTCTAGGTGACTTCCTAACCAAGTTACTGCCATTTCGTGTAAGAGAAACCAAGACCTTAGGTGGGCTCCTGATCTTGACCTGAAACTTTGATGCTGATGTGGGAGGAGATTTGATCAAAAACTTGTGTGGCATCTCTTTATTGTTCTTAATGCTGGATAACTCCTCATTTCTAGCTATGACCGGAGACATTGTTCTGCTGAACTTGGCTTGTTGTGTAGCTGTACCAGAAATAAACAGAGGATTCGGAAAAAGAACTGCCTTTTTAACCCAAGGTTTGTGTTTTGGCGAAACTCTGTTGGCCAAATGCTGAAAGCTATTGTCAACATTTCCCTTTACTTGAACCTTCTCTGCTGCTTTGGATGGAGAGATGGTTCTGAACGCAATTCTTGAGCGAGCCCTTTGTAGAGACGGAGGAGAATCTGATTCTGATCGTCTATTCTGCTTCTCTTTCTTCCTTTTAGCTTTGATATTGCTTTTTACAGTTTCGGGGTTTGGTTCTCGGAATTTTCTTTCTGTCTCAGGTGTTTTAGGCCCATCGTCTTCCTCTGGCAATAGTGTTCTCCTGGACTTTCTATTCTTCTTTGGTGCTATGGCTTCTACAATGTCTTTCGTGACTTGTGAGGCCTGTAAGATTTCATTTACAGTCTCTCCTAGTAGCATTGCTGGGAGTGACATTTTCCTCCAGTCTCCTGCATTACACATTAAAAGATTATGCATTGCACAATCTTCAGAAACTATGACTAACTGAATGTAACAAGGAACTCTTGATCTAAGAATCTAACGTAACTGAACACACAGACAGCTTGTGGTGTGACCTGTTATGCTTAATGCTTGTGTCTTAAGTGTAGATAAAAAAAAAAGAGAGAGAGATTTAACCTGGTGAGGAAGGTGGAAATTTGCCTACTGGAGATTTCTTATTAGTAGCATTCTTGATCCTGCAAAACAATATAACAGGGTGGTATAGTTACGCTTTCTCAGTTTTAATGAACACTAATGTTTCTATAAGAAATGTTTGAGGTTTTATTTTACCCTAAAGTTTCTTGCTTGCATCTAAGACTAGTCTTCAAGTAATTTCTTGTGCTTCGAGGGCTAAGATTCACACCAGAGACAACTTTAGTTCCTCCTGCTATTGTGTACTGTAGCTCTTGAAGTCTTTCCATACATTTATCAACCTTCACAATTCATACCAAAATTGACAAAAATGAGCTTAAATTGATTCCTAGCATATGATCCTCTAGAAATCCACAAGAATACATGTACATCAACTGTAATGGAAACCAATTTCTAATTATGATCCAATAAAAGAAAGATCTTTTTTCAAACTTGGACCCAGAAAAACAGACAATTTTATATAATTTGTTGTGGGTTCAGTTATAAGTAAAGCTTCAAACATAGTGGGAAGGAGCCTAAGAACTGGAGCGTTTGCTAATTATGGCAAGGAAACAAAAATTAAAGCTGTGAACTTTATGGTACACTTGTATTTAATTGGATAAGTACCTTGTTGATTGTCTCCCTGAGAATATCTGAGTTGAGATTAGGCACCAACATTGTCAATTTCCCCTGCTTTTGTGGGGTTCTTGCAACCATCTTCAATATATTGTTCTTATACTCTCTCACTTAATTAAGCCAAATTCTCTCTTCGATCTCACAATTGAAAACTGAGTTTTGGAGATAAAAAGCTCAAAGCTTCGTGCTAAAACCCTCCATAAGATAAATACTCACAACACCTTTAAGAAACCCAGATCTCTTTATCTCTCTCTCGATCTCGTTCTCTCTAAACTTAATAAGTTTCAGACACGAACACAAAGACGACACTTATCTTCGGTGTTGTGTCTGTTTGGTGAATGTCTGAAGGTAAGTAAAGTCAAACAGACACAGGGGATTGAGAGCAGTAGAGCGGATAAAGAGGTTTCTTTTCGTAACGGATCTTTCGTTTATTATTTTTAAATTAGTTCTTCTTCCTTTTTTGCTGGTCCCAACGGATTATTACACATAACGGCTACTTTTTTTGGGTAGTGATATATGTGTGTAAGTGGCAATTTCACTTTTTAATCTTTAAAATCAAGTGGAGAAGACATGTGACCTAGCGTTATTCTTTTACAAAATTTCAAGGTATAAGAGATGGAACTTTGACAAAAAAAAAATCCAACTTTCTAATAGTCGAATGGATTTAAAAGTAACTAGATTACATGATAAAAGAAAAGAAAAAATTAAGTGGCATGTGGGGTACATGAGCCTTGTACGTATAACTACTCCATTAAAATTGGATTTTGGTAATTTAATTGGGATCAAGGATATGAATTCCGAATTTTAATTAAGTTTATTTGAGAGTTATAAGAAAAAGATATCATAAAAATTGTAACTTACAAATACTGATAAAGATCTCAACCACATATTCAAAGATTGAGGGGAAATTAGTGGCATGTGGGGCTTAGACGTTGTAGAGTGTTTAACTACCGAATTATTGAACCATCTATACTCGTTTAGAAAACAGCTGGGACCTTCAACTTCAGAACCAGGTTGTTTCTTCTTTGGCTTCCGGTATCGATTGTTCTCATACTGACCTTTGACTATAAGAGCATAGAGAAACTCTGCCTCTGCAGAACAATCATAAGGTTTGTCCAAGATACTGGAGTTTGGACAAAGATAAATGAGTATTCACAATTACAGAGAAACTTGTCAAGGAGGGTAAAGATAAGCAGATACCTGTCAAGTAACTCTTCTAGAATAATTCTCTGTGATGGTGTGACATAACGTATGCGATTTCTCGGGCATTGATTAACGGCAGATTGTACTTGATATTCTTCGCCATGCCCTGGTCATATACAAACCGAGTATATTAATAGAAGAAATAGAGCTATATCTGGAGGAAGTGAACCATCCAGACCTTGGGACATTGCTCGAGCTGTCCCATTGTATCTCTTACCTTCTCTCTCCCCTAAGTTTGTCCTTTTGAGGCGTTTACTAATGACCAGACAAATGTCCATATATTAAGACAGAGAGAACAAAGCCTCTGGGTCGGCTAGAGGGTTTTGAACTACCAAAACTTAACTTCAAAGAGAATCTGGATCCTTGACTCATGTATTCATTTAGACAGCTATGACCTTTTTGTCTTCCTCTGTGTTATAAAGAATACACCTCTTACCAGGTCTGTAACCTTCATCTACCAAAACTGGAAACGATTCAGACAGAACATCATATATAGCCTCTGCTTGTGGATGCATCGTATCTTCAACTGCAAAGCTGTGTGTTTTATTCTCAATTTCAATCCAACTTAGGCCTGTCTCTTTAGTCACTCCCGTTGCTTTCATTCTTTTAATTGTCTTCGCCCTCTCCTTCCAATTTCCTCTGGGTGAGTATATGTTAGCCATCAAGATATGAGCAGCTGAGCTATCAGGTGAAGTTTGAACTAACTGTTCAGCAGCATATTTCCCCATTTCTGTATCACCATGGAAACTACAAGCGCCAAGCAATGCTTGCCAAATTTTACAGTCAGTTTTGATAGGCAATGGATCTATAAATCTCTTTGCTTCTTTCATAAGACCAGCTCGACCAAACATGTCAATCATACAGGCATAATGCTCTCTCCTAGGCTCGATTCCATGGATATCTTGCATCACGTTTAAGAGCTCTCGGCCATTATCTATTAACCCTACATGGCTACAAGCATGAAGTAGTGATAGAAAGGTTACATCTGTAGGCTTCACGCCTTGCGCAACCATTTCTTCGTACCGTTTTAAGGCAGCTAATTCGTGACCATGGCGGGCAAATGCTGCAATCATTGAGTTCCACAAAACATAGTTCTTTTTTGGCATTCGTCTAAAGATACTTAGTGAATCAGTCAGATCTCCGCATTTGGAGTACATGTTTATGAGTCCATTGTTAACAAAAGTGTTACCAGAGAATTTTCGTTTGATAACCAAAGAATGCAGTTGCTTGCCTAGACCCAAAGAATTACCGACAAATGAAACTCCAAGAACAGCTGAGACTACATTAGCATCAATCTTTATACCAGCTTGAAGCATTCCACTAAAGAATTGTATAGCTTTATCCTCTGACCCATTTTGCGCTAAACCTCTGTGGACTCGAAAATCTTCCACGCATCTTCAATGCTTCCACATTCCGAGTACATATCCATTAGCGCACTCTCAATGCACAATTCTGATTCAGTCCCAAAATTCCATTAAAAAGCATGAATCTGTTGCCCTTCCACTCTCCTCTGCGAGCCTGAACAGGCAGCTAGAGCGCTCAAATAAGTTACAGAGTTTGGATGGACCAATCCACTACGCATCAAACTAAAAAATCTTAGACCATCTTCATGTAACTCATTCTCTATCAGTTCCGAAATCAAAGCTGTCCAAGAGATGACATTTCTATGTGCCATCTCATCAAAAACAGATCTCCCAGAAACTGAACACCCACATTTGAAATAGGATGTCATGAGTTTGTTCCCCACGGAAATTTCCTTGTCATAACCGCTTGAAATTGCTAAAGCGTGTATCATCTTGGTCACCAAACAGAATTCTGGTGTATCACAAACTGATAAAACAGTCGTCAAGGTTGCTTGATCAAACCCACCTGACCCAAGTAGTCGCTTAAGCAATGTAAAACCAGCCCCAGTCTCTCTCTTCCTCAGAAACCCATAAAACACTATGTTCCGAGTAGGCCTGGGCATTCGGGTACCCGGACCCGATTGGGTCGGGTCTTTCGGGTTTTGGGTATTTCGGGTTTACCAACCTAAGAGCCGAACAGGGTATTTTTCGCGGGTCCGGGTCGAGTTCGGGTATCAAATTTCGGGTCGGGTTCAGGTTATCCGAATTTTTTAGCTAATTTTTTAATCAAAATATTTAAAAAAAAACAGTTTTAAAAATCACAACTTATTAAACTATTTAATATTTTAGTTTTATAATGTTATATTGATTATAAATTGATTAGTTTCTTTAGATTTGTAATTAGATTTGTAATTATAAGTTTAAATATTTGTGTAACTATAAGTATATATATAAATATTTGTGCAAATATATTATATATTTCGGGTACCCATTCGGGTTCGGATACCCGTATTTTCATAATGTAAAACTCGTTCGGGTATTTTATAGATTTTGGTTCGGTTCGGGTTCGGGTATTTCAGATCGGATTCGGGTTCGGATTTCGGATATTATGCCCAGGCCTAGTTCTGAGAAACAATATCTCTTATGGGCATTCGTCGAACAACTTGACAGCATCAGCTAACTTACCACATCTCACATACAGAGAAAGCAAAGTGTACCAAACAACGAGAGCATTACTATAGATATCAGCATCTATAGGCTCAAAAAATTCAGGATTCTTGATAATGGAAGCGTGGAGAGAAGAACCCAGATGATTAAACCGGCCTTCTCTTCCGCAGATGGATAAGAGAAGGCTCATATCGACATGGTTGAGGAGAAAAGCCGAGACTTGGTAAGTTGGGCTCGGTCTGATTAAGATTTTCGAAGGTCCCAAAACGGTCGACAAGCAAGATGGAAGGTGAGAGATCACTTTCATAATCACCCATCTAGAATTCATTCACCTAAGTTTCCGAAGCCTTCACACTTAATCTGCAGTTTGCAATTGAATTTGCTTTCTACCAAGACAAAACAGAATACTTAGAATCGACTACGAACAACGAGAAGAATCGTTCCACGGATTTGGTCAATTTAGCTTCAGAGAGGGAAAGATGGTCAAGTTATTTCGACAATATTAGTAAATATTGGGACTTTTTTTGCAAATTATAGCAAAATATCATGTTTGTAATGTACACAAATGTACGAGCAAAACAAAAGCGTAGACACGGGTTCTAATATTTGAAGATCAATTCTAAGCTTGCAAGTGGGAATAACCACACTTGGCGGGTTCGATCATGTTTTGGCTAACGGACGTGTGTTGTTCCAGAGCCATTGTTGAGTAGAGCCTTCCAATAATGGTGACACCTGCCAAAAAAACATTACCCAGTTCAACCAACTCCAGCTGTATGGAGTCATAAGATCTGGCATTGAAAACCAATAAAAAAACTCCAGTCTGTATGTAAAGACTTTGATCTATTACAGTAAGAGAACAATTAAAGCTATCTCTCCTTCATGTGTTAAGCTACTTTGGTTTGAAAGCACATAATATCTGTGACTTAGTGAAAGACAAACTGCTTTTGTGGACTAACCTTTTCCCAGACTTCAGCGTGGTAATTATTTAGCCAGTCAATTTCAGCATCAGATAGCAAAGAAACATCAACCATTTTCGTCTGCATAGTTTAGTGAGCGAGAAGTATGTGAGATAAATTGAACAGAAAGTCATAAAGCGAAGAGCTAGAAGATGACCAGACGAATGAGAGTTGGATCAGAGACGAATGACTTATAAGTAAATTAAGTCACTTCATACCTGAATGGGGAAGAATGTAAGTCTTTCAAATCCTAGGTATGTAGCACCACCAAAGCGGTTCGGTGTTTCAGCATCTTTTATATGAAGGAGATTCTGCAAAATAGGGCGAATCGTTGTTACATATTCTGATATATATTATAATAACTATCATGGACTGGTGACCAAGTCGTACCTCAATTCTGATTCCAAATGCATGGTCTTCATAATATCCAGGTTCATTGCTTACTATCATGCCATTCTGAAGAGGGGTCATGTTTCCGTACCGAAAGCTAATACCTTGAGGACCTTCATGCACATTCAGTGCAGCACCTACGCCGTGTCCTGTCCCTGTTAAGCAGATGGAATATCAGATCAACAAGAGTTCCTCAAAAAAACATGGCTCTAGGCAGAAAGGTCAAACGTTACAATAGAGTACCATGGCGGTAATCAAGTCCGATTTTCCATAGAGAAGAGCGTGCAAACACATCCAATACAAAACCAGGAGTACCTTCTGGGAACACGGCTTGATCAAGAGCAATATGACCCTAAAACCAGAAAACCAATGAGACTTAGGCATCCCACAGAGCTTTGTTTTTTTCAAGATAGGTAATCAATTGTCATAACAAATATAGGGAAAAGAAGAGTCATATCTCCCACCTGCAATACTCGGGTGAAACATTCTTTTTCTCGGGCAGAAGGTTCACTAAAATGTACTGTTCTGGTGATGTCTGTTGTCCCATCGACATATTGAGCTCCACTATCCAGCAAGAAAAGTTTTTGAGGGTCTACACGTCCGCAGCTCTCTGGCTCAGGTTTATAATGTATAATAGCACCATTTGCACCAGAACCTGCAGGAGTAATTTGATGAACGGAATGCATATCATATCACTCACTGAGTGCATATTGACTTTGTCTAATAGAGAAGCAAGTTCCCGCATCACGGATGACAACAGTTATACCACTTATTGTATCGAAGCTTGTATCCATAAAACCATCTTGCATTGAACGGAATTCAAGGAGCCTGTGAACCACATCTACCTCTGTTAGGTTCGCATTCTTATGCACTTCTTCTTCCAGCCAAGCCCAGAAATGAGCTAGAGCAGCAGCATCTCTGGCAAAAAGATTTGGTCAGCCAAATAAACTTCACATTAGAAAGTATAAAGAACCCACTATCTTCCGAAGGAAACTTGAATCCTCTAAACGAAGTTGGATCAGGGAATGATGATATTGCTATGAATTTCTTTACCTCAAGTGAGAGTTTTTCATTCCCTGTAGCTCCGCATCATTTTTGATGGCCTTTGCCCATGATATAGGAGATTGCATGTAAATGCCAGAGGGTTTTGCAGGGTATCTGCTAGAGCTATCAGTAAACTTAGTCTTAACTTTTTCTTCACTTTTGGACTTCCGTGAATATTTCTCACAGGCAGATTTGTAGGTACTAATGATAGCTACATTGAGGGTTGATGGATCCATCAAGAGCTGAGCTGCTCGTGCTGCCAGACTGAGAAAATTTAATGTAAGTTCATTTCTTTCTAAGCTTCAAATGGACATGGACATTCAAGTTGTTACCTATTTATTAAGTTCATTTCTTTCTAAACTTAAAATGGACATGGACAATCAAGTACTTAACCTATCTATTTCTGGAAGAATGGAATCGTAAGATTTAAGTTCGACCCCTGCTTTTTTCAAATGATCGTTCACCTCCGCTGTTACTTTAGAATTATCTACAAAGAGTTGGGCTTGGTCAACCTCTATAATCAGATATGCGTACATAACAGGTGAATGTGGAACATCGCCCCCTCTCTGCAATTAGAAAAGGCACAATATAACATCAATACACTGAGAGCTAAGTGACGGTAAGCTGAGATTAGTGGCACAAAAATAACAGACACAAAGGTAAATGTTATCTAGAGTATTACCAAATTAAGCACCCATGCAATCTCATCAAGCATGGATATTACAATGCCAGATGCACCAGCATCCATGATTTGATTTCTCAGACACAACAATTTTGAGGCCACATCTACACCAGCATACTTTAAGTCATGTATCCTTATTTGTTTGCTTGGAGGCTTTGGCCTTGAGTCCTTCCATATATCGTCCACAAGATTTACATTGTACAAGTAAACCAACTCCTGATTCTTCTTTGCTATAGCCTCCTTCAACTCTTCAGCAGCATCGGCGGAAAAAAGGAACTGCTCCCTTCATGAATTCCAAAGTATTGTAAATACAGGATTACAAACTACAACATAGACCAGATGCAGTACTAAGGTTAAAAGGAGACACAATTTGCAAGGTCTGATAGAAGCTTACAGGATCAATACCAACTCTTCCACCAGGGGCCAAAACATCAGCTACCCATTCACTTACCGTGGGGACTCCCGGATTACCAGCACGCATGAGAATCCAATTAGGGTTTAGTTGCTTCTCTGCCTTTGATGTAATAATTGCAGAGAATGTAAGATAAGAAACCCCAATTTTCCTTTCAAATCTATCTATAAGACGGCAATCAAAAATTAAAAAGGACGTATATGATCAAAACCTGAAGAAAATAGCGGCCATCTGTCCATAGAGCTGCCTTATCCTTGGTGACAACAGCAGTACCAGCACTTCCAGTAAATCCTGATACATAAGCCCTCCTTGCGTAGCATTCCGCGATGAACTCACTCTAGTACCAATATGAAGACAAATCACAGTCAAGTCATGACTACCCATGAATTTTTTCTTTTAAATTTCAAATCGCCCAAGAAATTTAAGGACCCATATAGAAGCAGAATAAATATGTGATATTCACAAATGACGCAGAAAATTATTCACGGCAACAAAAGACCTTATGCTACGAAGATGTAAACTTCACTGAGACATCATGAATAATCGCAAACGAATGTGTTTACTAGCAGAAATGTCTATAAGCAATCATATATGCTTCATTTCTTCTCAATACATGAGCAGGTAATTTCTCGAAAACCAAACAACATCAAGGCAAATAGAAACATCTATTTTTAAGAGATGCAAACAGTGAGATGTGGCAAAAGCAGCACGAAAATTAATTTGAATCTACCAGAAGCTCCCGTTGTATTTGTATTCACACCCCAAATGTAACATTTACTTAGCACCATCAACCTAATTTACAGAAATACATGTAAGTCAAGGTTAAAAACGCATAACCTGATGTGCATCCTGTGAAGGTATGATATAAGCATCGATTCCAACACCCGGATCGGAAAATAGCCGCCGAATCGCGCTAAGCTTCTCGTCAGCGACTACTTCGGTTCGAGCTTTACGTATATCTTTAGAAGGCTTTGCGGTGAAGGAGGAAGAGCTGCTGCTGCTACTAGCATGACACCTTACGCCAAAGAAGGGTTTGTATGATAATTTCCGATGGCTCAGAGGAAGCGAAGTGAAATTGCGAATAAATGGAGCATGAGAGTAGCGAGAGGTGAACAAAACGAGGCGATTCAGAGACGGCGAAGAAAGTGTTAGAGGAATCATCGCCGGCGATATAGCAGGAGAATCACACGAGAGACTGAGGAAGAAGATAAATATGTCTAATTAGTAAATATTGCAAAACAACCCTCACAGTATAATTAATCTATAAAATGTTCATCACTAATGAAAATTGCATAAATCATGAATTTAAATTGGGCCATGGAACGGCCTATCTTATCTCACATTTAAATTTAAATTTGGGCCAGATTAAATTAGATGCAAACCGATGGGCCCATAAGTGAAACTCGACCTAATTCGGTGTTGTTTTATGAGTTTAATTTAATTAATCGAGAGATTATTTCAGATCTTGAAATTTCCTGAGTTATTCAAATATGATCCTCTGCGACCAATACCAGCAAATCCACAAGTGAAAGAAAAACATCGAACGGTGTAAACATCCTTACAATCCAGATGGACGGTCACGATCATACATACAGCTTTTGGGTGAACAAAATAAAAAAAGAAAGAAATTGAAAAATTGGAAAAAATGACAAATCGGGAAAGCTAATTGGTTGAAGTCGTCCTTCTTTTCAAGTTTCGCGGCAACACCTCTTCTCTCCCCTAATTCTCATTTTTCTTCCTTAGTTTCCTTCTCTCTCTAAAACCCTTCTTTCAAATTTGTCATCGATCTCTCTTTTTGAAATAAAAGGCTCGTCCTTTTTTTTCTCTTTCTCTCTCTTTCGACCCGACCTGGGTTTCGCTTTTTACTCATCTTCAAGTCACGTAATCGGTGAGTGAAATTGGTTTTGGATCTGCTTCCATTAGGGTTTTTAAAGGGTTTGAATTTTGCTTCGATGGACAGTCATATTTTTCCAGATAATGTTTTGTATTCTCTTTACATTTCTTTGTTCTAAGGAGATGTGGTTTTGAATCTAGTTTCATCTCTTCTTACTCCACTCGATTGAAGGTTTAATGGGATATTTTTCAACTTCACTCTATTGAAGGTTTTTTCAAAAAAATTTGGAGTCAGTTCAAATTCGCGTTTTGTTCAGCTTAGGCGATGGGATTCTCAATTCGGTTTTGTTTTCTTTATCTATAATTTAAACAATTTCTTAACACATTGGATTCAAACTCTGACTTTTGTTCTTTCACGAATCATTTCCGTGTTTTAACACAGTGGGTATATTGCTTTGTTTGTTTTAGGTTTTTGAATACCCAAAGTTAGTTCTGATTTCGATTTTCGTTTTTTGTTCCCTTCTCGATGTTGCAGCTATTTATCTTCCCCAGTAGTGCTTTTTTGTCTGATCCAAGAATGGTTGAAGTCTTTTTTTTTATCTAGAGTTTTTAGTTTCCTTAACTCCAATCGACCTCTTTTTTTCCCGAAATTGCAATTCGTAGTTTGTCCACGTCTTAGAGAAGCCAAATTTGCTAATCAATTTAGTGATGCATCTTGTCTACATCAGTTTAGATTTGCACTTTTGTTTCTAAATATTTGAAATACTTGGTGCAGAGAAACCTGCAAAATGGCACCGGTTAGGAAGTCTAGGAGTGTGAACAAGCGTTTTACCAATGAAACTTCCCCAGGAAAAGATGGTGGGAACTTGAGGAAAAATAAGCAACGTGTGAGTAAATCAGTCTTCATTTCTTGAAAGTTGAATGAGATGTTACTGAGATGTATCAACTATGCTTTTAATCATCTTAGAAGAAGAATTTGTCAGACAAGCTGGGGCCTCAGTGGAGTAAAATAGAACTTGAGCGTTTCTATGATGCCTACCGGAAGCACGGACAGGAATGGAAAAAGGTAAATAATTGTTCTGGTCACAGATGTTTTTGTGAGTTTTAATGGCATCAGGGTTCTTATGACTATTTTTATGTTAGGTGGCTGCTGCCATTCGGAATAACAGATCCGTTGACATGGTGGAAGCTCTTTTCAATATGAACCGGGTATGAGTAAAGACAGTCCACATTTCAAACTTACTTAGTATCAATGTCTTATGTGGCAAGTTTCTTTTCCAGGATTTGACTTAAATCTTTTAAAACCTCCATAACTTTGCAAATATAAAATTTGCTTGTTCTTTCAGGCATATTTATCTCTCCCCGAGGGAACTGCTTCTGTTGCTGGCCTTATTGCAATGATGACAGATCATTACACTGTCATGGTGAGAAATCTATCTGATTATGGCTGGCACACAAAGGATAATTATGTGAAGTGACCTGCCAGTAGATGAGAAACTGATATTTCTTGGTTGGAAATGCGGGTGGTTGGTGAAAAACCTTTAATTGTTAACTTGAGTAGACCATAGCACTGGTGACAGTATAAAACTTTTTGAGTATTGTGTAATGTGTACCCTATGTGGCCTACATGTTTGTTCAGTTTGTATGTTTGATAAAGTTATTTGGACCGGTTTGTAACCCATTCATATTGTATTTCTTCTAGGATGGGAGTGGCAGTGAAGGAGAAGGCCATGATGCTTCAGAAGTACCAAGGAAACAACAAAAGCGTAAACGTGCTAAACCTCAGCTTAGTGATTCTCGGGAGGAAGTTGATATACAACATTCGATTGCTTCTCCTACAGATGGATGCCTCACATTTTTGAAGCAAGCACGAGCTTATGGTAAAGTGCTACATTGCATTAACTCATCAGTCTCTATATTTTATCCTCGTCTGCAGAAGCTAAATCAAATGATTACGATATGGTTTCCCTCTCATTATATCATTTAAGGGTGAGGTTAATTACCGGTTCTGCATTTGTTATTGAATTTGTATAGTCCAAAAAACTTATATTCATCTGTCTACTACCTGTAAACCAATTCGTTCAAAAATGTGTAAATTTATATCTTAGTCTATGTAGGAGCCCAGCGACATGCCACTGGAAAACGTACTCCACGATTCCCAGTACAAACTTCATACATGTGGGATGACAGAGAAGGCTCTACTCCACCGTATAAAAGAGCCAGGAAGAAATTTGAAGCCAATGATGATGTTGCACATTTTATAGCATTAGCATTAACAGATGCATCGAGAAGGGGAGGGTCTCCAAAAGTTTCTGAATCACCCAAAAGAAAAACAGAACTCAGCGATAGCTCTCCAATAAAGAGCTGGGGGAAAATGGTATCTCTCAAACTGTAGAAAATTTTCAAGCGGTTATATTTCGATCTTATTTTCTGTGCGCTCTTGCTTCACTGAAAACACCGTTTAACTTTGTGGTTTTTACCAGTCGCGTACAAGAAAAGCTCAATCTAAGCACCACGATAGTTCCATTTCCGAGGAGTGGGTGGGAAGTAGCCGGCGAAAGAAGCTTGAATCAGATATGGAAGGGGTTGGCGAAATGGAGGTTTCGCTTAAGGGGAAAAGATTCTACAAGAAAAAAGTGAAAGTTGAAGAAGTGGAAGGTAATGATTCTGATCGCAATGGAGAAGCATGCAGTGCCACGGAGGGGTTCAGAATTAAGTCACAGAGACAAAAGGCAGATGTTGAAGCCTCAAGAGGGAAAAATTCACCGCGCAGCCCAAAGAAAAGAGATAACAAACTTACTTGCGGAGGTAATAACCAATAATACAATTGAAGCCTGATTTCAATTTCAAGGCTCTACTATTATGTTCCTATGTTAGCTCCTTTTGTAATGAAAGTTTAGAAATTATCTTCTCTAACAGGCACAAGCGTTTCATTTACAAGTTCTACTGTTGTGATATTTGATTATTTTATCTATTCATCTTTTGCTGAAAACGTATGGGGATCTGAAGTTTATCGCAAGTCTTTTCTTGTGTAGATGAATTTGATGCTCTGCAAGCATTAGCCGAATTGTCAGCTTCAATGCTTCCAGCAACTTTGATGGAATCAGGTGAGCTTAGCGTGGGTGTGCTTGTAAGTTGATCTATAGCGCTTGAATGTACCTGAAATTTGTGTTCTTTTTTTAGATTTTCTGATTGAGTATGTAGATTGGGTCAATTTTGCAGCTTTCACTGTTTGCATTAGGGCCTTTACATGTCATTTATTATATACAGACTCAACTGCTCAGTTGAAGGAAGAAAGAACAGAATACGACATGGACCAGAAATGTATCACACCAGAAGCGACTTCAACAAGCAGTCATGGGGAAAAAGCAGATGCAGAACAAAATGATAGCCTCCTTCATGCAATCCCTGCTATAGAAAATGCTAACAGTAGAAAGCCAAAACCGTCAAGGCAGGCATCCACTGATTGTATTGCTGTTCCCACAGGAAAGCTAATATCTTCTAGTGGCACGTTAAGAAGAAAACGTAAACCAAAGGTTAGCACAAGATAGTTCAATTTTCTGTGCACTTTCTTCTAAGCATCTTTTGGCTATATGTGAATTGTTTTCCTTGTATAGGTGCAAGGGGATAAAGCTCCAACAGATTCTAGTCCGACATCATTCATAAAGATTCTCCATGTATGTTGAATTATTAACCTATCTTGAGTCCTGTATAGCTTCTTTTGTATATTAAATTTTAACTTTAGATGAACTCTGCGATCTCTGATTCCTATCCTCTGAAACTAGTTTGAAAACCTTGAACATTATTTCTATTAGAAGTGGTCAACTATCCAAATTTTTGCTTCTGAAGAAATCATTACGTCATGCAATTTGGTTTATTGTGTTTTAGGAAGTGGCTCAAGAACAGAGTAATACGAAGTCTTTGGTTAGAACAAAACGAGCTGGTCAAGGTCCAGCTCAATCAAAACAATCGAAAATTGTTAAGACGTTTGAAGAATTTGCTACAACAAGCGAGAAAAGAATGCCTGTGGATGTAGTAGTGTCAACTAAACAAGTTTCTGATTTGGGTCCAGCCACTTTATCTCAGAAACCTCCAAGCAGGCGTAAGATGAGTCTGAAGAAAAGCTTACAAGAACGAGCAAAATCTTCTGAAACCATTCATAAAGCTTCGCGAAGTTCTAGATCTCTTTTAGAACAAGAGTTGTTATTGAAGGTAGTGCCTTTAAGTTCAATTCTCTTATGCACATACAAAATCTGGCACATATTATATGTATACATATTTGTTTATTTCAATTTCAGGATAAGTTTTCTACATCTCTGTCCTATCCTTTGGCACGTCGAAGGTGCATATTTGAATGGTTTTATAGTGCTATCGACCATCCCTGGTTTACAAAGATGGAGTTTGTTGATTACCTAAATCATGTGGGGCTTGGTCACATTCCAAGACTTACTCGTCTCGAATGGAGTGTTATTAAAAGGTCTGTTCAAGTTATGTTAGTTGATTGCTTCCAGAGGACATCGGTAGATCTAAAATGGTTGATTTTTCTGATATTTGCAGTTCTCTTGGTAGACCCCGAAGATTCTCTGAGAAATTTTTACAGGAAGAGCGGGAGAAACTCAAACAGTACCGCGAATCTGTGAGGAAGCATTATACAGAGCTTCGAACAGGTGCTAGGGAAGGGCTCCCTACAGATTTGGCTCGGCCATTATCAGTTGGGAACAGAGTCATTGCTATCCATCCCAAAACACGGGAGATTCATGATGGGAAAATTCTCACTGTTGACCATAACAAATGCAACGTTCTGTTCGATGACTTGGGTGTTGAGTTGGTTATGGTAATTCAAATACATTACCAGTTCATTCCACACAATCGAACTTTATGATTTATAGATAACAAGGTCCCAGTCGTTTGATCATCTCCTTTTATGATAGGACATTGATTGCATGCCTTCAAATCCATTGGAGTACATGCCTGAGGTTCTAAGGAGGCATAATGATAGGTGCTTTTCTATAAAGAAAGAACAGCTAAGCGGAAATTCAAACGTCGGTGTCTCTATTATATTCCCTCCATGCGGACTTGATAATGTCAGCTTTTCGATGAATCCTCCTCTGAATCAGGTAGGGAAAGATGGACGTGTGACTAGTTCTGTCAGAGCCTTTAAACCATCTTAGATCTTCCCGAAGATATTCATGTAAATTTTATGCCTTACCCATAGATTCTTCTACAGGGTGATATGATTGCTCCCAATTTGCATGGTAAAGTATCAACCAACAGTAGTAGTCCACAGCACACTAATCACTCATATATCAGAACTCATAGCAAAGCAAGAGAAACTGAGATTCAACGGACTGTTTTGAGACAACATGCTTTAGATGAAAAGGTACTGAAGTACGGCTGTTTTGTTTTTCATATTGGTAGATATTGTTAATATGTTTTAGAAATCAAGTGGGGTCATAATGAATGGACCTTTGAGTGCCCACTGAAACTCGTCCTCTGATTAACTTAAAGAAGCTATATACATGCTGTGTGACAGGAAATGGAGCCAGAGATGCTACAAATTGTTAAGGGTTCAAAGACAAGAGCACAAGCAATGGTGGATGCAGCTGTTAAGGTATCATTTCATCTACTTCCTAATTTCTCTTGCAACACACATATGCTTTGCTAAGTTACGGCCACTGTACGGTTTCTAGGCTGCATCATCTGTGAAGGAAGGAGAAGATGCAAACAAAATGATCCAAGAAGCCTTAGACTTGATTGGCAAACATCAGCCGTTACGCGGCTCTGTGGTCAAACATCACGAGCATGTAAATGGCAGCATACAACATCATCACAACCCATCTCCTTTAGATGCATCGGAGCCTGTGGCTAGCAACGATTTCATCTCACAAGATGGTTCAGAGAACAACGAGGCTCAAATGCCTTCTGAGCTAATCACCTCCTGTGTTGCCACTTGGCTCATGATTCAGGTAATCAGGAAATTGCTTAGGATTGCATACCCAATGAGATAATCTGAAGGCCTTATACATCTATAATACGAAGTTAGAGTTTGGTACTAAACCGAGGCTTTAGTAACAACTATCTTTTCCTGGACACTGAAATTTGTTCGGAAAGTTTTAAATCTCTGCTTAGATCTGCGTGTACCAAATGCCACTAAACCTAGGCCGAACTGGATTCATCATTCATTCAAAATCTGAATCTGACTGCAGCTTCATAGTAATACATTGAACATTGCTTTCTCGTGACTCGCAGATGTGCACGGAGAGACAGTACCCCCCAGCAGATGTGGCACAGCTTATAGATGCAGCAGTCACAAGCTTGCAGCCACGATGCCCCCAGAACCTATCTATCTACAGAGAAATACAAACTTGCATGGGACGGATCAAGACTCAAATTTTGGCTCTAGTACCAACTTGAAAAACCAAATTTTGGTTATTTTTTTTGGTTCTTTAGGAAAGTCCAGTCTCCTATTAACTAGAGTAGATGATGGCATCTTCACCGGAGAAAATGGTGTTAGAAGTTCACGGATCTAAGATAGCAGCTTGACCACAGGTGTTAGTTGCTGAACAAGCTTTTGGCTTATTCAGGGCAATGTAAACTAAAGTGATATCTATGCTTTTATATAGTTATCCATCAATGTGGTTTAGAAATCACTAAAGTACACATTCTTCCTACTTTTTGGCCACTTTCAATGTCATCGAATTTGGTTATCAAGAAAGACAATCCTCTACTATAGTAGAGGATGACATCAAATTAAAACAATGATTACACAATTAGATGAGTAAGAAAGCCAATTACAAGCATTGAAGTTTAAACTTTGATATTGGTTTCTTTAAATTGCACGAGGAGGTTTCTCAAGCAATGCGGAGAGATAAACCTCATCCTTTGATTTAAGAGAAATGGCCCACTTGTGTTTCTTGTACCTAAACTGCAGGAACATGTACATATAATCATCAAGATCCTTCTTTTTACAGAAGAATCTATCAATCCACAGTAACCCACCCGGTCTCAGCACTCGATCCCAATCATATAACACGAAATCCATCAGAAGAAGATCGATCCAACCATCCATTAATCCAGCGGTGTGAATCATATCCATAGTATTGTCGAAGAACGGTAGCCTTTGGTTCAAAGAAATGTACAATGGGATCAAACCTCTCAAAGCAATCATCTCATTGAAAGGAGCTCCCAAATTCAAAGCAGTTGTGACAATAGTCACATTCTTCTCTCTCATTCTTGCTGCAAAAGTCCCTGTCCCAACACCATAATCCAATCCAATCCTGATCTCACCTGGCTTCACTCTCAAAACATCATCAATCTTGAAATCAGCCAGCTGAGTACTGTTCTTAACCCATTTACCAGTCTCGATCTCCATTTCAAAACATCCACTGCATTTCGTGTAACCCCTTTTCTGGTTTTTAATCGACAAACACGCAAAGTTCCTGCAGTGGTAATTTCCCCATCTTACATTTCTATCATCAGGAAGCTTCCACAATGACTCATTGATCGAATATGGTTTCTGGTAAGTCATAGATGCTCTTGTTAAGCATCGCCGTCTAGGTAACGGATCACAACCTCCAAGTATCAGCTTCTGTGCTAAGTTCCAATCATCATCACAATATGCTCCAACATCATAATCCATATACTTCTCTAGCTCCGTCTTCATCAACACACAAGCATGACCGATTGTATTGTAAATTCTCTCTGTTCCAAACATGTTTATCTTCCCAACTCGATTCTCCTTTGGTGTAATGTACTTCCTTATCTCCTCAGTGAGAAACTTATTGATCAAAGGCTCCTCCTTTTCTGTTGAGTTTCTGATTCCTTCAGGTTTTGGTAACCGGAGTTGCCTTAATCCAATATGAGCATGATAAAATGGCTTCATCACTTCATCGTCAAGAAACCTCTTCATCTCCTTTTTGCTTCCGTCTTTACTCTTCTCCATATCTTTCACTGTCTTCTCTAGCTTCTCATATAAGTCATCCATCTTTTCAAGCACTTCATCAACACGTTCGTACAGCGCCTTTAAGTCGAATCCTTTACTGTTGACTTGTTTGATTGTGTAGATATTGCGACAACTTTCTTCGTTGTGTAAGAAATACCCAACTGAATGGAATGTATAGAGACATGAGAGACTCACAGTGATCACTAGTATCCCTAAGATCACCTGTAATCCTGCCATTAATCTTCCTAATTTCCATCTCGGCAAACACAACCTTCCCATTGTTTTTCTTCTTCTTAACCAGTAAGCTAATAATTCTCTTAGTGATTGATTCTAATCTTGACCTGAGAAAACAGAGGAAAGTGTGAATATCTTATCCATGGTTCTCTAGCTTTAAACTAGACAGAGCAAAACTGTTCTACGAACATAAGAAAGAATGTAGAAAAAGTGATGAGTGAATGAAACAGATTATTACCCGATAAGAAGAGATATTCCTTAATGTTTTAATGGAAACTCTTCCTCTCTGGTTTCTCCAAAAAAACTTCATGAGTTTGGTTTTTTCCAAACTGCAGAGATAAAACGCTATTTGAATCAGAGATCCGAGAGCTGCGGAGAGAAAGTATGTGTGTACTTGAGTCTGCTTGAAGAATTAAGAAGCTGGAGATACTTAAAGCTGAAGTCTAAAGTTGACTTATTGTGACTAGTTTTGGGCAAAATCCACTTCAACGTGCCTAATTCCTGAATCTTCGGTGTTCTCTGCGTCATTGAATGTATATATTGACTTGAAAAGTCAACTAATAGTGCACATTATATATTTGCGAAAAAACCCCTAAAATTACTAAGTTTTAGTCCACTCCTAGGCCCAATCATTTATTTATTTCGGCCTTATAAACTTTGATCTCTTATTAACGAGGATACATTGACCTAGTTGTGTTTGGGCTAGAACGGTCTTGGGTCTTTCTAATGGATCTGTTCTTTATGGGTCTACCGAGTTTCACTGAAAGATGCCCATTTCTCTCTGTTGTTTCTTCTTCTTCACACTTGTTCAATGATCTGAAAAATCTCTGCAGAGTCAAAGATGAAGTAATGACATTGATAGTCAAATGGAAGAAGGAGACTAAAGGCAATAAAGTAGAGGAAGACCATGACATCAATGATCAAGAATATAAGACATAAGAAAGGTTGTCTTACTCGGTGTGGTTGTCGTTGCGTTTGTAACTCTCTTTCTTGGTTTTCTTATCACTTGTATTTTGAATTCTCTGTAACTCTCAAAAGATTGAAGCTAGTATGTGAGCTGCAATTGCTCACCGAGATGTACTGTGATCGGTTTTGATCACAAAAACTTGTAAATCCTCTCTTACATCTACAAAACGTAAAAGAAGTGTTAGACACAAAAACACACAAAACACATATAAGAGTATAAGTTTACAACAATTGGTATCAGAGCACTCAGGTGCGAAGCTCTAAAAGCGTGTAAGTGTTTTCTGGTCTAAGTTCAAGGCCGTTTTGCTAGAAGAGAGTGTTTTAAGGCAAGATCGTTGAGATTGACATAATGGAACCAACTCTAGGAAGGTTTGAAGTTAATGAGTTCAATGGTGATTGCGATTTCTCTCTGTGGAAGTTTAAGACACTGGCTCAACTGGAGATTCTAGGTCTCGACTCACCTTTATTACCGACCTATTTGGATGAAGAATAAGATTATGATCTAAAGGAAGAAAAGGTTGAGAAGGGTACAAAGGATGGTAAAGAAGTCAAGAGTACAAAAGCAAGGCCCTCAAGGAATACTACAGAATAATTGTTTGCTGAAGTAAAGGCAGATCCAAAGTTCAAAGACAAAGACAAAGACAAAAGAGCCAAAAATCTGATTGTGACAAGTTTATCAGACAGTGTATTGAGGAAGGTTAAGAAAGAAAGAACAACTTATGATATGTGGATAGCTTTGGAAGTTGAATATCAGGTAAATCCGCACAGATTCAACCTTAAACATAAATTTCATAGTTTTAAGATGGACACAGGAAAGAATCTGGATAAGAAACTTGATGTTTTCAATAGATTAATATCAGATATGTAAAGTGTTCACGTTGACATAGGTGAAGAAGACAAAGCTGCTATACTTATGAATAGCCTTCCCAAGCAGTTTGAAAATTTGGTTCATACTTTGAAGTATAGTGTAGGAAAGGAAACTATAACTCAGAAGGATATCATCAGTTCAGTGTATTTAATTGAGATGGAGCTGATTGAGAAGGGTGCTTATAAACTACACTCAAAATCAGAAGGGTTAATAATGTAGTCTCGTGGAAGGAAAGAGAAAATGAGTCATTCTAAGGATAACATAAGTGGAAGTAAGCACAAGTCGAAATCAAAGCCAAAGGGACGAGCATGCTGGGTTTGTGGTGTTGAAGGAAATTTCAAGAGAGACTGTCTTAAAAGGAAGTCAAGTTGAAAAGAGGACAAAACAGAAGCTAGTGTGTGCAGGGTCGAGTACATAAAGCAAAGATGTTAGTATCCACGAAAACGACATCTGAAGATAAATGGATATTGGATTCCGGATGTTCATATCATATGACATCAAACATAGATTTAATGTTTGATATGGAAGAAATTGATGGTGGAAGAGTGTTGATGGGTAACAACAGTTTATGTGAAGTTAAAGGTATTGGAAATGTAAGATTTATGAATGGCGATGGGTCAACATTTATCATAACACAAGTAAGATACAAACCTACCTCAAGAAGGAATCTTATATCATTAGGACAGCTAGAGACTCTTAACTGTTGGTATCACTCTTGAGATTACAAGTTAAAGGTATTGAAGAAGGAGAAATAATTGCTGATTACAAGAACACCCTATACTTTCTAAATGGAAGAGAGGAGATTCCAGAATGTATTGCAGTGTCAGAATCAAATAGTTCATTAGACATTTGGCATAGCAGACTTGGTCATATGAGTAGCCAGAATATGCAAGCTCTAATAAAAAGGGGCTAATTCATGTAGAACCATTAAAGGATTTCAAAAATTGTGAACCTTGCATATTTAGAAAATCGCGTAGAATGTCTTTTAACAAAGGATCACATATCTCAAAAGGAGCCTCTTGAGTATGTATTTGGATCTTTGGGGGTCACCAAATGTGACACCAAGTCTCGCTAAGAGTCAATACTACATGTCTTTTGTAGATGATTTCACAAGGAAGATATGGGTGTATTTTTTGAAGACAAAGGATGAATCCTATAGTAAATTTGTGGAATGGAAGGCTCTTACAGAGAATCAAAGTGGAAGAAGGCTAAAGGGGTTAAGAACAGATAAGAATTTTGATGATCACTGCAAGGTTAATGTTATTCTAAGACACAAAACATGTCCCTATACTGCACAACAGAATGGAGTCGCTGAGAGGTTAAATAGGATAATCTTGAAAACGGTAAGAAGCTTTCTAAGTGAGACAGGATTTTCAAAGGCTTATTGGGCAGAGGCTACGTCTACTGTGGTATATATAATCAATAGAAATTCTCCTAAATAGTTATGGTCAGGAAGAGAACCAAATTATTCATACATGAAGCGTTTTGGATGTTTGGCATATTTTCATGTGGATCAAGGAAAATTGAAACCAAGAGCTAATAAAAGGATTTTCTTGGGATATCCACAAGGTGTAAAGGGGTATAAAATATGGAGTTTGGAGGACAAAAGATGTATTGTAAGCAGAGATGTAAGGTTCAATGAAACAGTGGTATATAAAGACATTGATAAGGTTTCGAGTGATGAGGTTCAAAAAGTACAGGATCACAGAACCAGAAGAGTCTCATGCTACTATAGGATAAGGAATAATCAGTTACAGTCTGGTAATGTAATTGTAAACACAGATCACAATTGAGAAGGTTTTAGGATTGTTCAGAATCTTGTTGATAATCAAGAAGATGAAAGTGATATAGAAGATTCAGAGCCCTACAATGACTATTTGTTAGCAAGAGTCAGAGAGAGAAGAGTCACTAGAAAACCAAGCATGTTTATAGAAGAAAATGTTGCAATGTACGCATTGAATGTGTCTCAGTTGATAGATGAAGAGGAACCAAGAACCTATAAGGAAGCTACGGCTAGCAGACACAAGAATATGTGGACAGAAGCATGAAAGAAGAAATGGGTTCTTTGAGTAGAAGTTAGAATTGGGACATTATACCAAAAACAGATGAACAAAGGACAATAGGCTGTAAATGGGTTTTCAAGTTGAAATCGGGAATTCCAGGAATAGAGAAGCCTAGATTCAAAGCTAGACTAGTGGCAAAAGGTTTTAGACAGATTGAAGGCATTGATTATCATGTAGTTTTCTCTCTGGTGGTTAAGCACATTACTATAAGATTAACATTAACGATAGTTGTTAATCAGGATATGGAATTGGAACAAATGGATGTAAAAACAAATTTTTTGCATGGCAGTATTGATGAGAAAATATACATGGATCAACCAGAAGGGTTCTCAGAGGGAGATGGAGTTTGTTTACTGAAAAAAATTAGTATATGGTTTAAAACAATCCTCAAGGCAATGGAATCTAAGGTTTGATCAATTCATTAGGTCCAAGGGATGTGTCAAGAGCAAATTTGACAGTTGTGTTTATCTAAAGAGATACTCAAAGGGTGACTACATATTTTTGATGCTCTACGTGGATGACATGTTATTAGCAGCCAAAGACATGTCACATATTCACAAACTCAAGAAAATTCTAAGCAGTGAATTTGAGAAGAAGGATCTCGGGCCAGCAAGGAGAATTCTAGGCATGGATATAACAAGAGTCAGAAAAAATTGTGTCTTAAAGCTTTCTTAGAATGTTTACATTGCAAAGATTTTAAAGATTTTTAATATGGTGGATTCTAAGATTGCTCAAACTCCCTTAGGGAGTCATTTCAAATTTTTGTCTACTAAACAAGATGAAAAGGAGAATGCAGAGAGACAGATGAGCATGATACCTTACTGCAGTGCGGTTGGGACCATGATGTACACTATGGTTTGGTCGCGTCTTGATCTGGCATACGCAGTGGGGATGGTCAGCCGATTCATGAGTTGCCCTAACATGAAACATTGGGAAGGAGTTAAATGGATATTGAGGTATCTAAATTACTCAAAAGATTTATGTCTCACATTCGTAAAATCAGAGAAATTTGAAGTAGAAGGTTATTGTGATAGTGATTACGCAGCTGACCTGGATAGAAAGAGATCGATCTCTGTTTACATGTTCCGAGTTGGTGGAAATACGGTGAGTTAGAAATCAGGCCTGCAAAATATAGTAGCTCTATCAACGACAGAAGGAGAATATATGGCATTAGTAGAAGCATGCAAAGAAGCTCTATGGTTGAAGAGGATTACCTCGGAATTTGGCTTCTCCCAAGGCCACGTTGAGGTTGGGTCCGACTCACAGAGTGCTATCTGTTTAGCAAAGATAAGTGTGTTCCACGAAAGAACAAAACACATGGCAACAAGAAATTTCTTTTGTCCGAGATTTGATAGAAGATGACATAATCAAAGTCAAAAAGATAAGTATGTCAGAAAATCCCGCAGATAAACTTACCAAAACGCTACCGATTCGCAAATTTGATAAGGCGTTGAAGTTCCTTGGGATTGTCCGATGATGACACATTTCTCCCTGAGGAGAAACGTTTTGTTCTTCGGCGGTAAAGTCGAGGGCTGTCTTCGGCGGTAAAGTCAAGGTTTGACTTTGGCGGAGAAGTCAAAAAAGTTATTTTTTTCTTCGGTGGTAAGACCGAAGATTGTTCGGCGGTCGAGGATTGGCTTCGGCAGTGAAGTCGAAAAGGTTCTTCAATGAGGAAATCGGAGAAATTTCTTCAGTGGTAAACCGAGAGTTGTTTGGCGGAAAAGTTGATGCTCTTCGATGAGAAAGTCGGAGAAATTTTGATGGATGATTTAGGGAGTTTGGTTAAGAATTTTTCGAGGGGTATCTGGTGAAAAATTTGAAGAGATTCTTTGTGTTCTTCATATGTTCAATTGCAGCTCTCTTTCTTGGTTTTCTTATCACTTGTATTTTGAATTCTCTGTAACTCTCAAAAGATTGAAGCTAGTGTGTGAGCTGCAATTGCTCACCGAGATGTACTGTGATCGGTTTTGATCACAAGAACTCGTAAATCCTCTCTTGCATCTAAAAAACGTAACAGAAGTGTTAGACACAAAAACACACAAAACACATATAAGAGTATAGGATCAGCCTTTTTTCATTATCCAAGAACGTTATTGTGAAATTAATAAACCAGAACTTTGATCAAATGATTTGTGATTGATCTCTATTGAGATGTTAAACCCTCCTTGACGTGTTTGATAAGTTAAGATTCAATATCAACCTGGAGTATCATTTATGATCACTTCAAGTTGTGGTAATAGTTTGTCTATGTTCATTGAGCTTTCGATGAGTTTATGGATGAAGGAGCGTGTGGGATAATAGCTGTCTCTCTTCTTCTTCTCGTAAAGATTCTGAAATATGTGTGTATGGTACTGAATTTGTCATTTATTTTATTAATTTTTGCATAAATTTTGTGAATGTTATATTGGAATTCAATGTTCTATTTGGATCTATTGGACTCGTGTTAACACATCTGAGTGGTTAGAATCATGTGCAAGATAACATGGTTAAATAGTTACATATTCCACATTGAAAATTGGATACACTATAATCTAATAGGTTTTGAATTTGGATAAACAAATGCTAACTCAATTTGCTTTCACCTATATTGATCAAAATCACTATTAATTCATGTCCTTTTTCAATCTAACAAAACATCTTTTTTTTAATGTTTTTATGCTTCTTTCTCTTTATGTTTTTTCAAATAAAAACTACTTGAAAATTTTATTTAAAATAAACTAGAGTTTTCTTATAAAATTTCAGTTTCCAACTTTTTTTTTCTTTTAAAACAGTTTTTATTTTTATTTAAGAACAACAATGTAATTCATTCATACTTCAAGGAAGATTTTACCATGGCATATATTGGACTTTAACCATAAGCCTATAAAACATAGGAAATAAAATACAAATAGCAAATGGATAGATATCTCCAAACATGGAGTAAGATGTGAAAACACGCTTGGATAAAACAGTAGAGGTCGTATTTAAATAAATGCCCGAATGCACCAATGGGTCGAGAAAAGGTATAGTTAGGAAAATTCTGAAGTTGGTCTATGATATAAGTGATAGTTAAACATGGTTTCATGTACCGGTCTGTTCCAAATAAACAATCAACATGAAGAGAATTGCAACCGTAACTGCACCTATAAAATCTTTCTTCTAGAATAGAAGAAGCCAATTTCAATTCACAAATATCACACCAATATAGTTCTCTTATCTTATCACCTCCAAAGAAAAATGTGAGAATATGTTCATCATGTTTATACCTTGCCATGTATGGTAAGGTAACAAAATTACAACATATGATGAATCCGCATTTGATGCAGGATTATGCTTTTGCAGAGGTTGTACCTTTTTTGCAAGCTTGGCATTGTTGAATTCCTTTTGGACTTAAATGTAGAAGTAATGAATGTTCATGACCTTGATAATTGAACTATACAGAGATAGAATCACACCTTGCATCTAATACGTAATTATAACATGTTTCACACTTATATATGAAACTACAAGCGGGTAATGTGCAAGCATCACAATAAAAGTCGTGTCTTATGACCTTAAGTGTTAGTGAATGAGGATGCAAAGGATGTTGTTTCTTGCGTGGAGCACTGGCACATGTCTTATGAAGAATAAAATCACATTCTAGACATGAATAGAAATCACCTTCATATATAGGAATAAACACGACTCACAAATCTTCTTTTCGTCGTAAACCCTACTAGTCTCGGCTTTTAGAGGGTGCTCATGAGAAAATTGAAGTATTCTTCCATCCTCTATAATCTCAAGTGATTCAACATTCTTTTCTATATCGTCTTCTTCTTGAATACCTTCAAGTTCTTTTTTATCCCACATATCTTTCCGTAGCGCACATCTTGTATGTACAACGTAATCTTCACATGAGTTACAAATGTATACACCATACTCACTATCAACATTTTTACTACAAATTCCACAAGACCATTTTCTTGGTGGAAAAGAAACAAGAAAAGAGACGCGGTGTTTGTGATGAGATATTCTTATGATGGTAGGGGAATTAGCACAATCTTTATGGGCTACAAAATTGCACTTGAAACAAACATAAGTCTCTCTCTCTC
>JAKUCM010004061.1:0-40920 GCA_023374145.1 Lepidium sativum
ATATCATTTCCACTACCTTTAAATAATTTGTTGCTATAATAACCTTCGAAATTTGGAGGTATACATATACTCATTATATATGTATAATCATTTTCATAAACTAATAACAAATTAGTTTTTAAAAACATTAATATATCTATATAGATTGATCACATAATCATCAATTAATTTGATACAAAAATTTGTTTCTAAAACCTCATTTATTTTGACACAGAAAAAGTAATATAAAATATTTAAAGCTCAAGACTATTGTTTGAAAAGAGGAAATCAGATTCATAATTGAAAGTAGAGATTAGGGTCTTGTTCATTTGGTGGTCGTTGGTGACCGCGACCAGCGACCGCGACCAAAACATGTTCGTTTCGTAGTCACTGGTTCAGTGACCAGTCGCCAGCGACCAGCGATTGCAATTTTTTGATCGCTGTTTAAAATAGCGATTTGCGGCGACTAAAATTCAAAATTACTAATTTACTCTTATCTTTTAGTAAATTCACAAAAAAAACCAACGATCAGTCGCTGGTCGCTGCGACCACTAAACAAACAACACAGCGACTAATCGCAGCAACTGTCAAATGAACAAAAAATAACTTTTTTAATCGCAGTCGCTGATCGCTGGTCGCGGGTCGCAGTCGTCAGCGACCAGCAAAAGAACAAGTCCTAGATTTTGCAAAGCAAAAGAAAATTAAAACTAAAAATAAATGCATAGTATATCATCTTTATTTACCTTTAATTTCTTTTGTAGTGAATGTTGTGTCATTGTGACCCACAAAACAACCCCTCTTTGTCCTTTTCATTTTGTTAGCCCTACCATTACAATAATTTGAAGATATCACGTCTAGCAACAAAACTATAGAAATCAAAATGTGTTTAAAAACATATAATCATGAAACCTTTCTTTTTGTCGCTTTATAAACTCCATATAAAGAAGAATCCATGAACCAGTGCCACGTATGTAATAATGTAAATGTTTCTGTACAGGAAAATCCAATGTTCATACTTGTTTCATCATCTTTATTATGAGAGTAAATACTCAATATTTTAATTTACTAAACACTAAAAAGATGAAAGTACAATTCAATGAGTAAACCTATGTGAATGAAAATGAAAGATGTTCCCAAAGTTCAAATCCCAAGAAGGAATATGCAAACTTTTTGGTTTCTCTGAAACCAAGCAACTTTCAACATGCTCACACTCATATTACAAAAATAACAAATATATATATATATTTTTCAAATCATAATATATATATTAAGAATATTTTTACACTCTATATCAAAGAATAGCATGGTAAATTAATAACTATTCAATTTAAAAAGGAACTTTAAAAGCTAAAATTTAAGAAAAATATATCGGATAAAAATTTGGTTATAGCATGGGTATAATCCTAATCTATATATATTAAAAGGTTAAAAAGACAATCAAATCCTAGGCTATAGCTGGGGTAATTCCTAGTCTTATATATTAAAGTGGAAGACACTTTTATTTTGGTTGTGTTATAAAGTTTAGGATAAAATTAATCTATGGTTTATAACAAACCCTTAAAAAAAATACTTAAGACGGGTTTTCGTACAAACTTTTATATAAAAATTTAAAACTAATAAAGATTCAATAGAAAAAACTCATAAAAGAAATTGAAATTAAAAAGTTATATCGTATACAAATTCAGTTTCTTATTCGTTTTTTTGGTCGGGTTACATTTGTTTTTTTTTTATACATAGATTTAGGATCCATTTATGGTATTTTATCGGGTATGGTTAATCATATTCGGGATTTTGTTTTGATTTTATTTAACACTTATTCGAGTATTTTAAATTTTGGGTATGGTGACGTTATGTATAAATATTGAGTTAGGGTATTCTTATATAAATATTCAGTTTTTTTTTTTCTTTTTTTAAATAATAGTAAAACTCTGAAAGCTAAAGTCTGGTTATTAATTTTGATTTTGGTTCAATTTTTTGGGTATTTATATTTATGATCTATTTAGATATTTCATCGGTTTCAATTTTTTTGATACAGATCTAATTTAATTTGGATTTCAGACATATAAAACATCTTTAAAATAATATGAAAAAAATATTAACACAATTCCAATAACCTAAATATAAACATAGTTTTAGAAATAATCAAAATAACAAATTCCATATTACGACGCGATATCATCTGAAAACTAGTGTTTTAAGTATGAGTTTGACTGTTGTCTTGTGGGCCATGTATTCACCGGTGGCAATCCAAACCTTGGAAGTGGAGATGTCGAAAGATTGTGCAGCGGTGTTGGAGGTTTTCATGAAGCTAGGGGATTAGCCAGCTTTTCTCCCATATCAGGAAGACTTTGCACGGTTACGTGATTTGTTTTCGTCCTTCTTGCTTACGGTGATTTTTTGTAATATCAATTATAGGGCTGATATTCTCGCCATATTTGTAAGGGAGACATGCTATAGTTGATTATAAGAACTTTTGGTTGCGTACCTTTGCACCGTTTATAATATTTCTGTTTGACAAAAAAATGTATGAGTTTGACCGTCAATTTATCCCGGGAACAATCAACTTTATTGGGCTTTCCATAAAGTGGGTTCCAAGATATGGGTCTCAAGCCCGACACGGACAGTCCAACTTAAATTTTATGTGTAATAGTATATACCATGCATAACAACTTTATCTATATGATTGATTTGTGTTTACACTTTAATGCCATGCATGACAACATTTTTCCATTGGAAACTTCATTTTAAATTATTTAAAAAATTTTAGGTATAAATCAGGTTTTGATTGTTGATCAAATAATTATTTGTTGACAAAAAAACTTACGAATCTATTACCCATTGCACCAAATTTATCTTTTATGGTGAATTAGTTGAAACTTTTTATAAAAATTATAATAGATCTTATACATTAAAACAGGAAACATTTTTTTTTATTCGTTTTATAAATTTTAAAATAAAATTAATAGAAAATTTATAACAACCCTAAAAAAATGTTTAAGTTGAGTTTGATTATAAATTTATATAAAAATAAAAAATAAATAAAGATTTAATAGAAAATTCTAAAAAATAAAATTTAATATTATGGTGTATAAATTTGGTTCTTAATTTCATTTCGATTCGAGTTTTGATTTAGTTTAGAACGTATTTCTGGTATTTCGTCGAGATCGGTTAATCTTTTTTTTTGTCAATGGATATTATTTTTATTTAAGACTAATCTGGACATTTTTATTTTCTGGATGTGATTCGATTTGATATGGATCGAGTTCCGTTTCATATATTTCTATAAAAAAAATTGATTCTTGATTTGGTTCAAGTTTCCGGATACATAGATTTAAAACCAATTTGAGTATTTATTCGGGTTCGGTTCTTTTAATTCTAATCAATTTCAATTTAAATTTTAGACCTCTACAATAATATCTTACAAATAATATTTCGAAATACCAACACAAATCTAACAACATACCTAAATAAAATAGTTTATAAAAATATTTAAAAGAATTAAAATTTGTGTTATAATACAAGTATAATCCTAGTAATAAATTATAATAGCTTACGTGACTACCACTCACGCACTCATCTATTATCTGTTAAGATTGAATAATATGACTGGAGCACTAAAAAGAAGAATAACACAAGACTAAGAGTTTTCATTGTAATTTAAGTATATTTTGAAAATTAGTTCAGAAAACATCAGTAAAATATAGTTATCCTACGGAAAAAGGGAACAAATATTTGAAATTCTCCAATTGATTATAATGAGATAAATTATTTTTAACTTTCAACGATACGAGGAATTGTGACTCAATTCAAAGGAGACTAAGATGATTAAGGTTGAATATGTCAAAAAAAGCAAGGGACAATTGAAAGCTGTGTAATTAATGGAATTTGGGCGGCTTGAAAAATCAAAACAGCAAATATGATTAAAAAATATAGTAGTAGGTTTGGCTGAGTCATGCTCACGATCTTGGGTGAATGAGCTGGTCACTTCGTACATCCTTTGACTAGTCAACTCTGTTCACATTAGTTGATTTGGTTAGGAACACAAGAAACTAGAATATGGAATTGGTATGGCAAGTCTTCAACCACCATGGAATTGGTCCGTGTACAATATGGAATTGGACAAATCCACTAATTCAATCCCAATCGTCTTTAGTTGGTGGTCCACAATTTCCTTGAAATAGTTATTGTATGGCAAGTCTTCAACCACCATTTTCACAGATCTGATTATGAACTCCATAGCTTGTTGTAGCATGAGATATGTGGAATTACATCCTGTTTTCAAGTCCAATGGTAGACTTCTTCTTTGAACCCTTCCTAATACCACACACTCCTCAAATGAATTTATTCTAGGTGTTGAAGACTTCACAAATATAATTAATGCTATTACAAATAACATTGATATTGCTTTCAATCTCCTGCAAGCCATCCTTCACAACCAAATTGAGAATGTGGGTAGCACATCTTAAATGCAGAAAGTACCGTTCAACACCAATGCATCATTTCCAAGGTTTTTGAACTATCCCTTCAATCTCCTCAATGATGAACTGTTTGTTGCAGCATTGTCAACAATTATTTAAACACTCTTTTGATCTCTCAAACACTGTTTGTTGCAGCATTGTCAACAAATTTTACTAATTGTTGCACCTTTATCATCATATATGTTCTTGAAACTTATGATAATCTTCCTTAGTTGCCACAAATCAACAATACAATGTGTTGTTATTACCATATAACTAACACGAGTATAAGGAGAAAACCATATATATGTAGTTAATGACATTTTCTACTTGTTCTATCCAAGAATTCTCTTCATAGTTGCTTTCGACATAAATCTCCACAATATCTCTTCTTGATGTCCTCCTAAAAACAAGCTTATACAATTGAACTTTAGAGTAGAAAGTTCTCCAAGGTAAACTCTCTATAGAAATTAAAGGCAACTTTGCTATCACCATTAGTTCACTAGTAGCTTCCCTAACCACAATTTCTGATACTTTACACAGCTTAATAGCACCAACATGACCATTAGTTCCAATCACGGTTTCATCTTTAAATTTATTGGCAACTTTCCAAAGTTTGTAAGACTTAAATGTGTTATGTAGATATTTCTTTATGTTGGATGTATCATATTTGGTTGGATAAACTATCTCTTTCCCACAATAATGACAATTAGCATTGTCAATATTGTCTTTTTATCTTGGTGAAGTGATCATAAACCCAAGATAACTTTTTTTTTGGCATATAACTATTGTCTCTTTTTCTTTCATTTTTTTTTAAAATTTCCAGAACTTTGAATTTTGACATCTTCATTTATTCCGTCATTTTCATCAGACTAATCGTGATCTCTTACATTTAGATATCTGCAAGATTTCATATGTTTGAAAGACAACATTCAATCGGTTTCCATTCAATTTAAACTTTTTATACAAAAAAAATTATGGTGACTTCTACAAACACGGTATTGACTTTAGCATACAATTGTTCATAATCTCTTAATCTCTTAGTTATTCAAGCAGACATCACACACTATGACTAAGAGATATAATTTTTTTTAGTTTTGTTATATCTACTAAAGAAACTACAATTCTCTTAGTTAATATTCCACTAACAATTATAGTAATTGTAGATCACCATGCTACTGATTCATTCCCCTAACTGTAAACATTTAAGTATTTGTGAGTTTGTATAGTACAACTTTAAACATTTAAATATTCATAACCTTGAATAAATTTATCTTTTAAATTATATACAAAATTGACTTTTCAGATTCAAAGCGTACAAAGTTAAACGAGAAGAGTATTACAGAGACTAGTGACAACGCAAAGCATCAAAAAGTCAAAACTAGTATTATGATGGCTACGCAGATAATAAGAAGATAAAGGGAATAACAAGATAACCTATCAACCGGTCCGTAATGGTGTAGAATTATGGGTTTCCAACTCAAAACTAATTGGCAATGAGTGGATTAACCAAAGTCTCATATAAACTAGAATTAATTCTCCATCCTTAGCAATGTGGGACCATTCTCACACTCCCCCTCGAGACGATGGTCCGTCTAACCATTAGTCTCGACAATTCAATTTCGGGTTACATTAATCGGGCCTCTTTTTTGGGCCAGATAAGTTCGGGTAGGGAAGTGTGAGTTCATGCTCTGATACCATGTAGAATATGGACTTCCAACTCAAAACCAATTGGCAATGAGTGGATTGACCCAAAACTCATATATACTAGAGTTAATTCTCTATTCTTAGCAATGTGAGACATTCTCACACTCCCCCTCGAGATAATGGTCCGTCTAACCATTAGTCTCAACAATTCAATTTCGGGTTATATTAATCGGGCCTCTTTTTGGGCCGGAGAAGTTCAGATGGGGCAGTGTGAGTTCAGGCTCTGATAGCATGTATAATTATGGGCTACCAACTCAAAACCAATTGGCAATGAGTGGATTGCCCAAGTCCCATATAAACTAGAGTTAATTCCCCATCCTTAACGATGTGGGACATTCTCACAGACGGGCAGGTCTACACATATATTTTGACCTATTAAAAAAATAAGTCTCACATACATATCTATTACGGATTACAACTCTACCAAAATTTATCTGTAGATTTAATGATCAATCCGTAGTTATTTGTTATTTAGAAAAAAAACCATATATAATTTAATAAAATGCTAAACTTTTATATTTATTACATAGTTTTATTATTATTAATGTTCTTAAAATATTAAAATAAATAAAAACATTTTGCTAGCAAAGAAAATTCCAAAAAGATAGAATATCAAAAAAAAGTTGTCGGATAAAAAAATCAAGATTTTATATATTGTAAAAAACGATACAAATAACATTAGAAAATTTTCAATAGTTTTTCTTAATCACATACGGCAATTTTGTGGAAAATCATATTTATAAAACTTTCTAAATTTTTTAGCGTTTACTTATTTTTTTAACAAATTTAATTATTATCCTTAATAAAAATAACGGGTTCATTTAATGTTAATATGTATTACACTATTATATAAAAATACAAGTGTTTTTTTTTCATATCTATAAAATATTATAATCTTTTGATTAAATTTAGTTATTTAAATTTAATATCATTATTATAAATACTTTTAGCTAAATGAATTTAAAATAAAATATTAAAAATGAAATATGTGGGCTAGTACACTAGATTTAGTGGGGCGGGTCTAGACATGATTTTCTGAACTGCGGTCCTAGCGGACAAGTCTGCTATGATCACAAGAAAAAAATTATCAGCCGTGAACATCCATGTAAATGTCGGCCGACCCGCTTGACACCCCTATTTATAGACTATGCAAATGGTGGTAATTGAAATGTCTCAGAAATAATTTTCTTCAATATCGACTCGAGATTTGATTGAGGGTCTTTCTTAGTTGAAGAAATGAAAGTAACAAAAGTTTGGTTAAATAGGGAATGATCAATCGTGAAAAACTAAAGGCTTTGTCGTTTTGACGTTATATTGTAAGACATTAAATATACTAGAGACTTAGACTAATAAGTAATGCAAAGTGGTTCTCGGGTATTCGGGTACCCCGGACCTTAACCTGCTTTTTTGGGTTGGTTCACTCTGAGTCTTCGGTTCCAGGTATTATGCCCAGAGCTAGTATGGAGAAAAATATCATCTTATGTGGCGTTTATTCAATTAGCATCTCGTAAAGCATTAGTGGATCATTATTGATGAACTATCTTTTAGATTTGTTGAACAGGGATTCATTGTCGCCAAATATTATGTAGAGATTGTTAAGAGCTTTATGAAGATGAAAGGGGCAAGCTTAGAAAGCTATTTAAAAACAAAATAGGCAGCACTTTTCTGACTACAGATTGTTGACATCCATACATATATGAGCTATATGTGTCTAATTGCTCACTATATATATGAGAATCGGAGGATGCACAAAAGAATCACCAATTTTGTGTTGTTGATAATCATGGTTGTGAAACTATTTGTGAAATTATTGTGAAGTGCTGCATTTTCTTGGAAATCAGAAAAGTGTTCACCATTATCGTAGAAAATGGTAGTTCTAATAATCTTTCATTAAAGTACTTGAGAAAGAAGTTGACTTCATGGGAAACAACAATTTTGGGTGGAGAAGTTTTGCACATGCATTGTGAAGTTGTTGAGCAGAGCTTTATGCTTCATCACAAAAGAAAAAAGATTGGACTTGTTGTTGCAGTGATGAGGAATTACGCCCCTAATTCTCTGATAGAAGGTGCTTTCAAGAACTAAACATTTTGTTCTTACTATTTCCATGAATACATAATTTTCTAAGGGACATTATAATAGTATTGGTAACTTGTTACCAAGGATGTGAGAATAAATTTACCAATGGCTCCAAAAGTTGGATTATACCTTGATGAATGCTACTTCACATCTCACAACAAAAGATTTCAAGGCACCCATGAAGAGTTGAGTACACGGAAGTGGCTGAAGAATTCAAAACATGTTTACTCTCATATTGGCGCATCAAAAGAGAAGGATTAAGCTGTGGAAATTTGGTTGCGTTCGCTGAACGAGAGAAACTATCCAGACCTACACAATGAACACATACAAGATGAAGTTATTGTTTATTAGAGGATTAGCAAAGTCTCTGAAGAATATATCTATGAATAGAAAATTACAGCGAAAGAGAACACTAATGGTATCACTACAAAGCTAATTGTTTTCGATAAGGTAAATGGTGAGACCTATGAAGCAAAGAGTATGGAAGAGACGACACCAGTAAAAGAGAAAGCAACCGAGTGAAACCTTTTTTGCCTAGGGTGGATAACTGGATTCAAGTGGAAGCATGGGTCGAGCTTACATCGCAAGTCAAACTGGAATAGCCAGATGAGTGTGATTTGGACAATTAAGATCTTTTAATAAAGATGACTAGTAGTAGGTATTTTTGAAACCTAATTCATGTGATACATATGTGTACTTCGATATTATTATGATCTTACCATATTAAATTTGGTTTAATAAATTGAAAGGTTTCACTAGATAACATAAAAATTTTATGTTATTTAGGTGGGGTAGCAACCCTATTGTCATAGGCATTGCACCAATTTATTGTTCCAGTTATGGCCCTATTACGTGAATTTCTATTGTGTAAGCCTATTTCGTTTCTAAAGGAACTATTTTAAAAAAAAAGAAAAAATGATTATAATAACCCACTTTATTTTATATATAATTAGGATAACATTTTTTATTATTATTTAGATAATCTAGTTTTTATAAAATCCCAATTTGCTCTTCATTCTTTAATGTTCTTTTACGTTGAATACGAAAAACAGGTTCCTGCATTTTCTTCCTCTTTATGATTCTTCTGATTTAAATAATCATGTTTATGAATAAGGATCTTTAATTCTAGGTTGTGTTGTAATTGAAGGTGATTGATTAATCAGGTGGCGAATAAGGTTAGGTTTCATTCAATTTTTGTTTTCCCTTTAGATTATGCAATAACCATATAGTTTTTTTTTAAGTAGAGAGACAACAATCCTATCTTATTCAACGATCGATCCAAGTTTGTTTTTATCAGAAAAATTGCAAATTGCATAAACTGATCAATCCGTACACAAACCCTCAATTAATACAATTCGAGAATTTTTGACATTTATGTGTATTTTATCAATTGCCATAAAGAGATCAATTGGTCTTATTCAAGATTGATTGGTACACACATTTTATGTCACGTTAGCATTATAAATGTGTTGACTGATTGGTATTGAGTCAGACTGATCAATCCAAGCAATACACGAAAGTTTTTTCCTTTAAAAGTTTAATGTTACTTAATTGTTCATTTTTCTAATAGGATGACAAATCAAAAAAGCGATGATTTAGGATTTCCAAAACGATTATTTACACTTGGTATTGAGACAAAATTCAAAAGAAGTATTAATTATCATAGCAAGACTGGATTCTTAGAAGAAGTTAGTTGTGCTGTTAAAGAAAAAGTGTGGTACAAAATAAGAGATTCTTCGTTCGGATTTCTTGTAAGCTTCATCAAAAACAAGTTCACTTGGTCTTAAAAGGTTGTAAGGTATATTCTTTAGAAAAAACATGAGATTTGGTGCTTGTTTGGTAATGCAGGTGCTCAATTTTCTCTATCAGAGTTTGAAGCCATAACAATTTAAAAGTTTTCACCTTATCCAAATAAAAAAGAGTTTGATATAAGTACTATTGAGCATAAGTTGCTGTGGGAAAAGATGAAAATCAAAGGAAAAAGTCCTTGCAAGAAAGATTTGAAAGTTGTGTGTGGAGACGTATCTTCTTGGTTAACTGATGAGAAAACTCGCTTCACATATTTTTCTATTGCATCTGTCATTTTTGGCCACGTTAATAAGGTGCAACTTAGCACATCAGTAAAAGATATATACTTTACTGCACCATCATGCACTATTTACGAGTTCATACAATCTTTCCAAATATGGGCCTATTGTGCTATACCTAATCTTGGTGCGAAAATTGGCCGGTCGTCACACGTTGCTTGTCATCTTCTTCTAAAGTACAGAGACGTATAGACCAATCGATATGTACAAGGACCGATCGATTTGTAGCTCTCCAATCTCTTTAATTATTGGTTCATCGATCTAATTATATGTCTAATAAATTTTGTTAATCACCTTTGAAATAATAATATAGTCCAAAGCTATCAAATGAAAATCAGATATGAAAGGATCAATATTCAACTAAAAAACTTTTAGAATAATTTATAAAACACTTTTACATGTGGAACGATTATGTCCTGCTTTTTTTGCACCTTGAACATGTGTAAGTCTTACGTAATTTCTGTAATGATTGTTCTTCTTCTGGAATTGTTGTTTTCGTTTTCCCCGTATATGTTGTTTGTCTGATGCCTTCTCCAGAGTTGAAAGATATCTGGATTTTTTTGGTTTGCATATGGATGACATATAAAATTTGGTGCATATGCAGAAGGCTTTGCATATGCATTGTACCAATAAGACTTCATGTAGTATTGATAAACAACCATTTGCAAAGACACATTTCATCGATTCACAAAACCAGTAAGAGCATGTTCGTAAGGTATCTTATCGATATCAAAGACACAGTACAAGTGAGGTGTCCTTTAACATAAAATTAGTAAAATAATTACAAGAAAAAAAGATAAATAGAAATAAACTAAGTTATACCTCTTGCAAATCAACTACACAATTAGGATCACAACGAGTGAATTAACTACGTTGGTTATCGATATTTGCATAGTAAGTGTGTTGCCAATATTTGTTCTTTCAGCGAAAGTTGCCTCTACGCAAGGTTGAACAATGTTTGTAGTACCGTAGCGAGTTCACTAAGTTTCACAAACCACTTTACCATTAACTTGCACAATTCTTCTAAAAAACAAGTGTTATGAAATTCTTGAGAACCCCTCAAGACATTATTCAAAGACTCAACAATGTTGCTTGTCAATATGTCGTACATATTCTCTGGAAAATTAGCTCGGGACCATAATCAAACATCAACATTTTTCAAATAAACTACAAGTCGAGGATCATGAGTCTTGATATCCTTAAAAATTGTTTTAGAATTAGAAACTTTGTAGACATTGATGGCCTTTCTAATCAAATGCAACATATTTGAATTTTTGGATCTTGTGATGAAATTATGGAAGAGGTGATAGGTAACAATTCCCCATTTGGAAAACTTGAAGACTTTTCGAACATATTTTCCAATGGATTTGCGTCTTCCTGATATAATTACAAACTCTTCATGGTTATGGCAAACCAAATGATACTTATCAAAAAAAATTCCTTTAAAGAATCATTCTCACAATCAATAATTCCAAAAGTGAAAGGGAATATCATACCATTACCATCTTATCCAACAACTACCAATAAGATACCTTTGAACTTTCCTTTCAGATGAGTGTCCTCCATAACCACAACTTTTCTTATAAACTCAAACCCAAGAGATACATGCACCATGCACAATGCACAAGTACATAAATGTATCTTGTCCATCACATTCAAGTCTAGAAATTGTTCTTGGGTTCACAACGTTACTCGTACGTAAGCAAATGGTTAAATCCTTGTAACCACTCTCCTAAGTACCTCGTACTATTTCACGGCTTCACAATGTTAATCTATATGATTTCCAGTAATGAATATTAAAACCATAGATACTCTTCATGGCTTTTGTTATATATGAAGGTCTGATCCTAACAACAATTCTCCCAAATTTATCCAGATACAACTCCTTAATATATTTAGGTGTAGCTTGTCGATGACGAGTACCTCTCTCCATAGCAGAACATGTGTGAGTGCATATGTATTTCCTTATTTAAAACTAACGCAATTTTCCCTAATATTGATGCAAAAATCCTCCAAGAATGTTGCGTTACATGACATTGCAATACCATCAGACTTTTTCTCGTCTGGATAGTTGTATAATCAAATTTTCCTAGAACAGTGATCGGACGTAGTTTCTTCAATAACTCATCCTTGTCACCATATAATTTTCCTTCTTAAATATCCTCAAAAGCCTGAAGTGTGTTTTGAGTACCTTTAAAATGATCTCTTTGTTGCTCTTCAAGATCTTCTTTTAGAGAATAATCTGATAATTTTGGTTCTTCACTGATGGGACAAAAATGTTTGCCCTCTTCGTCAATATCAAATGTAAAACTTCATGTTTCACTAAAACCATATTCTGTAAGTGCATGGCGTTGTGATTGTATTTCACATACTTTGTTTGAAAAAAACTGTCTGCCTCAATTTCACAGCTTTACTTTTTTCTTGATCGTGAACAAAATCTTCATTCTTCACATCAATAGTACAACTATTTTCATCATAGTCTTCAAATCTATCTAACGTCCCACTTGGTTCTTGAACATCGTTATTCAAAATAATCAACATATATTAGAAATTTATCAAAGAAATTTTTTTAAAAACTTCTATGAAGTACAAATCAGTCGTTCTATGAAGTACAAATCAGTCGATCTATGAATGGACTGATCGGTCTATATTTCACGGACGAAATTCTTTTTTCTTAAAATCAAGACCAATCAATCTATGCTTATATCTAAGCAATATTTGACGAAAAAAATATCGATCGATCTTGTACCAGACCGATCATTCTTTGACAGATGCGTAATTGGTCGGCAAAAAAAAATTTATGGACTTGCCAAAAGTCTTTCAGAAATTCGGTAGACTTGTAAGAAATCTTCCAAAAATCTAATAGACTTGCAGAAAGTTTGTCAAACTCAAGTATTACAATTTTGTAACCCTAAAACAAATAGTTTAGTTATGTTGTTACGTAAAATTTTGTAGGCAATGAATTTTGATTGATGGGACTAATATTTTATGTTCCTTTCACCATATATTTGAAATATTTTAGAAGTGAGACAATTTTTTTTTGTCAAAATAAGTGAGGTAGTTTCTTATCAATATTTAAACAATTAAAGGATAAAAAATATTTCTTTTGGATACCTAAAATATTATCTATTATTGGCTAAGATTATTCATATTTCTCCAAATTATCTATTTCCTTTATCTAATAATGGTAAAATTACAGTTTTACCTGATTGCATATAACTACGACTAGATTTGAGTTGTGTAATAATTTCATCACTCAGGTATGATAATTTGAATTTGATAATTCACGTATGTAAAAATAGGCAAGACATTTGTCATTAACTGAAAGTTTCTATTTACTTTTGGTGGCTTTATTTTTACTTGTAGTCAGGGTACAACGAAATTATGATGTAGCAAATTTTCTTTGTTCTTGCAAATAATTAGTTCAACTGCATTTGCTGTCTCTTTTCTTATAAATGTTATATGAACAAAATAGATTTGAACTCATTTTTTGAGTTCACTCCTAAGGTGTGATGAATTGTAATACATTTGTTCTTTTTTAACTATTGTTACTTTGTTAACATTGAAAAGATGTTTTTCTAGAAAAATATATACATACAGATCTGTTTGTAGACAATGCTGCAGCAAACAGTTCATCATTGAGGAGATTGAAGGGATAGTTCAAAAACCTTGGAGATGATGCATTGGTGTTGAATGGTATTTTCTGCATTTAAGATGTGCTACCCACATTCTCAATTTGGTTGTGAAGGATGGCTTGCAGGAGATTGAAAGCAATATCAATGTTATTCGTAATAGCATTAATTATATTTGTGAAGTCTTCAACACCTAGAATAAATTCATTTGAGGAGTGTGTGGTATTAGGAAGGGTTCAAAGAGGAAGTCTACCATTGGACTTGAAAACAGGATGTAATTCCACATATCTCATGCTACAACAAGCTATGGAGTTCAATAATCAGATCTGTGAAAATGGTGGTTGAAGACTTGCCATACAATAACTATTTCAAGGAAATTGTGGACCACCGACTAAAGACGATTGGGATTGAATTAGTGGGTTTGTCCAATTCCATATCATATTCTATAAATCCACTTTGATTCTTTCAGACTCAACCTATGTTTGCTCTCATAAGCTCTATAGTGAGATAATTTGTATTATTAGAAACATTAAAGCAATAAGCACTAGTGTTGTGTCTGATTAAATCTGAAAGTCAAAAGCAGTTTGCATGTTAGGAAAGTAAAAGAAATATTGGGATCTGTTTGGGAGAAAGGTATAAATAAATAAACTAGTGACAGTAGCAACTGTTTTTGATCCAACAAAAAATATGAAATTTACTCAGCTCTATTTTGAAAAATTATATGGTAAAAATAATTCATAAGGTAGCCATCTCTATTGATTAGTTGTGAATATTTTAAGGAGATTGTTTGATGAGTATAGTTCTAGAGTGAACAAAAGTAGAAGAGATGGACGTGGTACATCTTCTCAGTCCCATGGAGTATCTTTCGAGTTTCAAAAGCAGATTGGAGATTCTTTTACAAAGAAAACAGGTTTTAGTATTGGTCTTGAATATGAGAGTATGAATGATATTTATAGAGAGTTTGTTCAAGAAACCAGTAGTCAAGAAAAACTTAATGAGTTGGATTTGTTGTTCTTTCTTGGTGGAGGTCAAACAGTCGAAAGTTCTCAATTTTATCACTAATAACTATGTACATTTTGCTATGCAAGTGTCGTCAATTGTATCAGAATAAGTCTTTAGCACAAGTGATAGAGTTTTAGAGTCATCTATGAGCTGTTTGACTCACTACATGATTAAAGTATTAATGTGCATTGAGCAATGGCTAAAATGTGAGACTAGAGTCAATGATAGAGAAGTGATAAGAAAATAATTTTTTTTTGTAGATATAGAACTTCAAGATAATTTTATGAGAAATAATTTTAAACTTTTAGTTATGTAATGTACTTTACTGATTAATATGATTTCTAATTGATATAATGTTATTCATTTCTTTGTAATCAAATGTAAAATTTGAACATGAATTCAATATTCAACTACGTGGATACTGAGGTAAAGCTCTGTTAACTTTTTAATGTTTTTCACTCTTTAATTCAACTACTAATCTATTTGTTTTAACTAGCTTTAACTTTTGATGTCATGTTCTTTCATTCAAATGGTTGTGATTAGGTGATGTTGTTTTCAAGTTCATGTTAGTCACATGGTATGTCAAATTGTTTACTATTGAATTTGATTTTAGTTATGATTCAGTTCTTGATTGCTTGCACAATTTAAGTCTTCTTGAATTTTGATGTTGTTTAAGTCTTTAACTAATGCTTGATTCGTTTTTAGCAGACTTTGGTTCGTCACTACTTGGTTGGTTTTTGGATTATGGTGCTCAAATCTAGACCAATTGGATTAGAAACATTGAAAATTTGGTTTCTCTTTGGATTAGAAGTTTCTCACTTTTTTTTTGAACAAGTTAAAACATATGAATGATAAAATGGATTATTATTGTTACAATCTTTTAAAAAAAATTATATTGGTTCGAGTAACATTATTACTATTTCGGGATTTCACTTTTTATGATTTCGAGTAAGAATCTGAAATACCCGAACCTAAATTTTTGGAACAAAAGTTTTGAGTATTTTGTAGGTACTAAAACTTTTTTATCCAAATCCGACTACACCCGACACGTACCCGAACCAAAATTATAGCGGATCCTAAATAGATATAAACCTCTGTTACCCGAAAGACCATAACCTTATAGGAACCGACCCGAAGACATGAATGCCAAGGACTACTCCTTAGATACTCATCTATGGTTTGATTGGAAACATCTCTTTTATATTTCTATTTAGCCTGCTCCTCTCTTTGTGGCAGAGCGAGCGCCTTGCATCTATTTGACTATGATGAAATAAAGTGGTTTGGTTTAACTTTTTACCATCACATTTTTCTTTAGGCATCAATTTGCATGTAGATATGTGATTTAATATTACAGTAGTTGTGGAACCATTCTTAATTTACATGAAATTATTGTTGTACAATGAATACATTTCGCTTGTAATGGTATGCGCATACCTGAGTCAAGAGAGCAGAGTGATAGATTTCACTAACAAGAAGAACTTTGAAGAATATAGAGAGAGCAGAGTAATATATTTATTATAAGAATAAGAACTTTGAAGAAATAGAAGCTTAGGTTTAGATGAAATGTTTTTTTTTGTGCCGCTAGTTTGATTAATGATGTTACTGGGTTTTAGGGAAAGAAAAAAACATAAATCTTCATTTTAAGGCAAACAAATTATTAGTGGATTTTGATTGATTAATGAGCTTGGCAAATACAAATATATTTATAAAGACTCAGATTTCCGGCCCACATTTTTTCATTTTATGTATGTGTATCCATTTTTTACAAATATATTTATAATAGAAAACCATTTCTACTAATTAAATTGTGAACGAATTTATTTTGATTAACAGAGTTAATAACAAATTTTGTGGATATGAAAACATTTGAAACAAACTTATAAAATAAGTATTACACACAAAAAAAGTATAGTTCATAAAATTGGTTGGAAGAGTACAATTCTTAATATAGTTTATGTTTCACAATCTCAAATGAGATCAGGTAAGAAGTAAAATATAAAATTTGAGTGTAAGATAAAAATGGAGAGTTGGTGTAAATTAGAAATCCCTTATAGTAGAAATAAAGTATGGCAACATTTCCAAAAAAAAATGACGACAGATTGATGAAAAATATCGACATAAGGAGATAGTCGATGCATATGTCACGTTTTCTTATTCTCTTTTGGTTATTTTATAATATCAAATTGTCCCATAAGAAATTCATGTCGCGAGCGACGTTGCTTCTTCATTTTTCTCTTAACGGCAAATAGTTAATTAAGTCTTGGCCTCTTCGTATATAAGATGGGATCTATCTCGGCGTTTGAAGAGAGGTTGCAGTATCCGACTGCGAGACGAGATGAGTCTATCATCGAAGCTTATCACGGCGTTCAAGTCGCTGATCCTTTCCGTTGGTAAACCATTTGCGTTTCCTCTAACTTCTCTTTGCTCATCATGTTCAGGATTTCTTCTTACCGGAGATTTTGAATTTTCTGCTAAAATTTGCATTTTTAAATCGTGACCAATCGTCTATTTTGGACCAGCCCTTTCAATTTTTAGGCCCAGTAGGCTCATATATGGACCAATTTTTTGGAACAATCGTAGATTTGGTTTGGTTCAACAACATTTATCTGATGGTGTTGGTTCTCTGTTAGGCTCGAAGATCCTGAAGCTGAAGAGGTGAAAGAATTTGTAGAGAAACAAGTGAAATTGTCAGATTCAGTGTTAAAAACTTGCGAAACTAAGGCAAAGCTTCATGAGAAATTCACAAAGTTTTTTGATCATCCTCGTTACGATACTCCCTTTAAACGAGGGAACAACTATTTTTACTTCCATAACTCAGGTCTCCAAGCCCAGAGTGTACTTTATATTCAGGTAATTTGCACCAAAGCATCATCTTTTTCTATTATTCTTCGATTTCCAATTTCATTAAGTGGGTTTCTGGTTTGAAATTTGTTCCTTTTTCCCAGGATGATTTGGATTCTGAAGCAGAGATATTGCTTGATCCTAATACTTTTAGTGATGATGGGACAGTTTCCTTAAACACTTTATCTATCAGTGAAGATGCTAAGTATTTGGCTTATGGAATTAGCTCGAGTGGTAGTGATTGGGTAACAATTAAATTGATGAAGATTGAAGATAGAAAAGTTGAGCTTGATACTCTATCTTGGGTAAGGTTTGATTTACTCGTTAGTTTGAAGTTTTTCCCACAAGAATTCATCATTTACTTGATTATTTTCCTGGAATCAGGTTAAGTTTAGTGGAATTTCATGGACACATGACGGGAAAGGGTTTTTCTACAGTCGTTATCCAGCTCCACAGTGAGTCTTGGTTTAACTATGAGACTTTGGTTGTAACTTGAGGAATTTGTTTGAAATTTTGAGTAAGTTTTGATATTAGTGTTTCTGATTGTGATTTTGTTTCTGTAGAGAGGGAGAGAAGATAGATGCTGGTACAGAGACTAATTCTAACCTTTACCATGAACTATACTACCATTTCCTTGGGACTCATCAGTCTGAAGATGTTTTATGTTGGAGAGACCAAGAGAATCCCAAAAATATGTTTGGATCTAAAGTTACTGATGATGGGAAGGTAAAATTCCAGCTGTTTCTATTTTCTCTCGGTGAAGCTTCACTTACAATTTAAGTTAAGTTTTGGGTTTAAGTTTTTTTTAACCATTGTGTTTCTCATTATGCAGTTCTTAATCATAACAATTGAAGAAGGTTGTGACCCTGTTAACAAAGTTTTCCATTGTGATCTGTCATCACTTCCTAAAGGTCTAGAAGGTTTTAGAGGAAGCAACAATCTACTTCCATTTGTTAAGCTTATTGACACATTTGACGCACAGTACATTGTTCTCGCAAATGACAAGACATTGTTTACTTTCTTTACCAATAAAGATGCACCAAAATACAAAATAGTTCGGGTTGACCTGAAGGAACCGAGCAAGTGGACTGAAATCATACCAGAAACATGAGAAGGATGTCCTCTCAACAGCTTGTTCTGTTAATGGTAATCAACTAGTTGTGAGCTACATGAGCGACGTAAAACACATCCTGCAGATTAGGGACTTAAAATCCGGTTCCTTGCTTCACAGATTACCTGTAGATATTGGCTCTGTAGGTGGTGTTTATGCTCGACGCAAGGACACAACCTTTTTCTTTAGGTTTACAAGCTTCCTTACTCCCGGCGTGATTTACAAATGTGACTTATCCACTGATGCTCCAGAATTTACAGTATTCCGTGAAATTGCTGTACCTGGATTTGATAGAACAGCATTTCAAGTCACTCAGGTAAATGTAAATGCTTTCTCCATTATGAAGTTATGGATCTGCAATACAAGCTTTACTTTTGAATTCATATCTCCGTTACCATGTTTTATAGGTCTTTTATCCCAGTAAGGATGGAACAAAGATACCTATGTTTATAGTGGCTAGAAAAGATATAATCCTAGATGGATCGCACCCATGTTTGCTATATGCATACGGAGGGTTTAGCGTTAGCATGACGCCGTTTTTTCAGCGCGACCCGTATTGTGCTTAGTAGACATCTTGGCGCTGTGTTCTGTTTTGCAAACATCCGTGGTGGTGGTGAGTACGGTGAGGAATGGCATAAATCAGGTGCGCTTGCCAACAAGCAGAATTGCTTCGATGATTTCATTTCCGGGGCAGAGTATATGGTTTCTGCTGGTTATACACAACCAAGGAAACTTTGTATTGAAGGTAGTAGTAATGGTGGGATCCTAATCGGAACTTGCATTAATCAGGTAAGAAGAATAAAAAACTATTAAGCTCATTCATTTAGCAATCACATAGTTACAGTAAGTCTTTCTTACCATTTACCCAGAGACCGGATCTCTTTGGTTGTGCTTTGGCACATGTCGGGGTCATGGACATGCTCCGGTTTCACAAGTTTACCATAGGACATGCTTGGACTTCTGAATTCGGTTGTTCTGACAAGGAAGAGGAGTTCCATTGGCTTATCAAGTAAGTCTTTAATAAGATCACCATCACCATAGTGCTTTTTTGGTAGGTTTACAAATGTGATGGTTTTAATTTGTATATATATAAGGTACTCGCCTCTGCATAATGTGAAGAGGCCATGGGAACAGAAGACAGGTCCGTTTGTACAGTACCCATCAACGATGTTGTTAACCGCTGATCACGACGACAGAGTCGTCCCACTTCATACTTTCAAGTTGCTTGCGGTTTGTGTCTCTTCCTTTTTTGCCTTTTGTTGTTGTTATTGTATTTTCTTTCTTTCTTCTTTTTTCGGTGAACCCAGTTTGTTGCTTTTTACAGACAATGCAATATGAATTAGATTTGAGTATAGAGAATAGTCCACAGACAAACCCTCTGATTGCTCGAATAGAAGTAAAAGCCGGGCATGGAGCTGGACGTTCAACACAAAAGACGGTAACTAGCAATATAGAATTATTGTGTAGAGAAAGTGTTAGTGGCGACTGGCGAGTAATGTTTGTAATTGTTGCAACAGATTGACGAAGCCGCTGATCGGTATGCGTTCATGGCCAAAATGGTGGATGCTTCATGGATCGATTAATGCTGATACGAGGAGATTACTTTGGTTATGTCTCAGAGAGCTATTATTAGACTTTCGTTCAGCTAATACACTCCACATAATTAAGAATATAAGAAAATGTTTTCAATAGTTGCTTTATTAACTATTTAATATAACCAATCAGTGAACCCACATAATGTTATTTCAGATATAAAAAATAAAGCAAAACTTATTAATCAAGTACTTCATGAATCGCCCATCTTCACATCAGTTACATCTAGCTGTATTATCTCCGCTCTGCACCCTAGAATTGATCCCATGCTGCAACCAAAATGAATTCAAGGAATTTTCAGATCCGCTCAATCTTTTCCTTGTTTTCAAATCTTTTTTCCTTTTCTTTTGCTAATAAATAATCTTAATACATAGAAGAGAGCTTATTCTTCTGTAATACCTGGGAGTGGTACGACCAAGATCTCCATGAACAAATTCTTTGATATATGTTCCAGCCTGTACTAATTCAACATTAGAAAAATTGACCATCTTTTACAAATAATGCTAATTATAATGAAGTGAGATTGAAGATGTTGCAACCTGGGTGCATAGATGCAATAGAAAGTAGTGAGGGTTTCCTTTTATCCTTTCGACTTTCATCCTGAGGAACGGAACCACAAACACGGATTCTTACTGAACTGAAGAAGCTTCGAGGTTTGTAAAATCTGACTAGTTAGTATAGATTTTCACTAACCAGTGTATCATTTTTTCACGGTCCAATGGACTTCGTCGGTGAAGCACTCTTACGGGAGTCTTTTGCAAGATTTTCTACAGTGAAATAATATTGAAAAAGAAAGTCACTTAGCATTAGGAACAAAGAACATTGTTTGAAGACAGACAATGGATTTGCTATCTATGTTGACTTCTCGACTGATGTGAAGATTTATACTTTAATAAACAATCATCAAAGGAAAGAGAAACCAGATAACTCACCAATTCTTTAAGGGAAGAAACTGAGTTGAAGTCTTTCTCCTCAAGTGGACGAGAAATCCATACAAGTGCAGCATATTGCTTCTGCAATACATTAAGAACACTTGAGCATTACATTTCTAGCTAAATGTACAGTATTAGCTGAGTTAAGGTAACAATACTAAGATTTAACAACTCTGACCTGCTTCTCTGCTTCTCCTTCACGCATCATTGCCCAGCACTGACTTCCGATACATTTAAGGTCTGTTACTCCGACCTGCAGCCAATACACGCCACTTGTAAGCTCGCAAAAACACACATAAAATATAGAGACAGTACATGTATTCCATTTATTAGGCCGTACTAGTTTTTTCTCTGAGTTGTTAATCTTTTCTTCGACTTCCTTCAATGATTGTTCAGATGGGCAGTGGCGGGAATTCTGAACCTCAATTAAGAAAGGTCTACCTGAACCCAACATCCGTACCTGAATAGAGCTCTTTCGTATTATCAGCATGAACTTGTTGAATATGAAATGAAAATGAAGTCCAGACCGGGTAGTTTTCTCACATCAATATCTTCTCTGCCAGCAGCATGGAACTTGTAAGAATCGCCGAGGCATGCTGGAAGAATGTTTTCACCAAGTATCTCCTGAAAATATATATAGAAAAACTACTAAAGTCACTGTTATCTTTCGAAATAATATAACAATGTCCAGATAACCATTAAGAGACTACTACCTCAACAGACGCTTCACCCATTCTTTCATCATCAATAATCCATCGTGATTGACTTACATTTCTGGAGTACTGCCAAAAGAAGATCGAATTATCAACAGAAATAGATTCTCAATAATATGTTAATAATCTGCTGAGTCATCTGTGAATCCATTTGTTACCGGAGTCAAACTTACACACAAACAAGGTTACAAAAGTGACTTACTTTAAAGTATCTCCCACTAAAAAAGATAGGCATCATGTTGCAATGAACTGACAAGATGCACGGTACATAAACCTGTAAAAAAAAATTGTGAACATGAGTTCTTTTTACCCAAATGACGCGAAGAAAAAAAGAAAAGTTGACTCAAATATAAATTGAGGACTAAAACATGCCAACATACACCTTTTCAAATGAATTCTCGAAAATACAGTTTGATCCATTCTCTGCGTCTGCATAAACAAATTTATACATAACAATACAATGAATTAATACACTTAAGTAATATAATTTGTTTCTAATGTTAGTTTATTAAAATATCGAGAAATTTATGTTGTTGGACATGGGATCCGAAAAGTGCGTAAACCGTCATAAGGAGGATATGGATCAGACAACAAATATATGCACTTTAAAAGCAGTATACGATCTAAGCAAGACAGTGAAGTAGACGCATATAAAATTATAAACTGGTTGCCTTGATTGCATATGACCTCCTTCGACTTTCAAAAATAAAAATTAAGAATCTACATATGTAACTCGAATAATTTTGATACATGAAAGTCAACTTTTATTACATGAACAAACTCACATCACATATAAAGTTGATATATCAAGTAATAAGCCAATATATAAATAATGGTTTAGAAACTATGAGGAGCTCAAGAAAAATAAATTCCACCGAGTGCTATACTGCTATGTGATTGTAGAGTCTAGGCATACCTGTTTTCCTCCTTTTACTTTCATCAGTTGTCTCAGAAGCACCCTGAGCCTCATCTGATACCTTGGAGTATGTCAAACGGATGTGAAAAGAGCTTGAATCTGATTTAGCGCCCTACAAAACTCAAAGAAACAGAGAAGAAATGCAAAAAACTTCAATTGTAAAGGTTTTGTTATCTTGCCACAAATTTTGAAGGTTATAGCATCCTATTGTATAGGATACTAAGCAATAGAAGCATAGGTGAAAACCTAAGCAACTCAACAATTTTAATAACAGAAACACATTCAAGCAGATCACTAACTCACCAACGACTCTTTAAGTGGATCCAAGATTAGAACTTTCAAGGCATCCTTTACAGAAAATTTTTCACTCTGTAGCCAACCTTCGGTGCTATACTTTCCTTTAAGGTATGATCTATAAAGAGAGAAACATCAACACTACAGCAGAGGAGAAAAATACTTTCTAGGTGAAACCAATATTCTCATAACCCAAGACTCAAACATGAATGCAAGTGAAGCTTACAAGACTGCACGTTCATTCTCCGAAATAGTTGATGGCACAGAGACTTCAAGACCAAAGCTATCGAACTCATGACGGGCCTGCTTCACCACGTCCGTTATCCTTGCAACGTAATCACTACTACTATCCGTTTTCACCAGATTTTGTTTGGGATCGGAAAAAAACGAATTGCAATATACCTAAACAAACAATGCAAATTCTGGAGCAACGAGACTCCGATGAAACAGTTTCATCATCAACGGATCCTAACCAAGTGCGCAGACATGATGTCGAGATTGACGAAATATCGGAATCAAAAGGCTCAACGGCTACCAATCGGAAAATACATCTCTCGCATACCTAACAGAGCACAGAAACACGGATTGAAAAAAATTCAGGGATAGACGAATTCGAAATTAAATTAGAAACAGGAAGGAGAAGATGTAAGACGCAGAAACCCTAAAAACTAGTGAGAACAAGAGGAAAAAATACGGACCCCGAGAGATAGCAAATCTTTCACAGCACCGGAATGCAGAGATTTCGCTTTTTCGTACACGCGCCGTGTCCTGGAGTCACTATGTCTTACGAAGCCGTTGGTCAAACCAGCTGAGTCGCCGGAGGCGGGTACTGTTCTGTCGGACATATTTTGAAAATTTGGAGAAGGCGGCGTCGAGCAATTAGCAACCAAATTACAATGAGCTTATTCAGCTTTTTTGTACCAGAGAAGAAATTAAATAGCAGCGTTTTGGACGTAAGCAATGAGGGCGTTTGGTCTAGTGGTATGATTCTCGCTTTGGGTGCGAGAGGTCCCGAGTTCGATTCTCGGAACGCCCCGTTTAGTTTTTTTATTTGTGCACTATTTTTTATTTTTAATACTGTTGATCACGAAAGATGGTATTATATTAGAGTGCACCTAGTTTAAAATTTGCTTATTGTTTTTGTTGGATTTAGGCTTAAACATAAGTTTCCATTCCTAACCCAACAGTTTATCAACAACAAAAGAAAAAGAAAGCGAACAAATTTCAACAAAACTCCTTTAATGTGTACAAAGTCTAAACACGCTGGTAAAGTGTTCGATGAAATGTCTCGCAGAAAATTGCAATGACTTTAGCAATACTAAATCAAACCAGTTAAGCTACAACAAACTAAATGATTCGGCGAAACAAATTCTCAGATAAGTCAAAGCGATACTGTCTGAATAAAGTATCTGAAAGCTCTTATTCAAAATGTTAAAACCATGGCCATTACAGGCAGATACATCTGTTTAGAACTACAAAAGTTATCATATAAGTGAGAAAATCGAAACCTCGTTGACTTTAACCATTCAATCTCCTTTATCGTCACCGAAAAGTAGACGTAGCCGAGAAGCAAAGACGCCGGTAGAGTCAATCGACGCTTGATGAAGAAGATCGCTCTTGATTTTACTCATACGATCCGTCAAGCTATGTTGCTCCTTCTTGAGAACAGCCGTGTCTTCTTCCAGATCGTGAATTCGGTACTTCTGACTTACCGATCGGAAACTTAGAAGCAAAATTCCAGTCATGGCGAAGAACTGGAAGAAGCTTTGCTTGTTCTTTTTGACATTCTCAAAGAATCCAGATGCTACCGCAGTTAACGCCTTCGCCGGATCTTTCCCGGTGAGAGGATCAAGAGATCCTTGTGGCGAAGACGAAGCCATTTGCGAATCGTCTGAACAGAAAGAGGAAGCGGAATATCGTTTAAGAGAAAGAGAAAGAGAAAAAAGGGTTTTCGATGGATTTGGGCTTTTGGTTCCATTTATAGAAGCCCAATAATTTTATGCTTTCCGTTTGTAAAATATCAAGTGTAAAGTGTTTTTATATTTTTATTTCAAATTATTGCGTCTCTGCTCTTGATCAGTATTGAATTAATTACCGTTCATCTTGGAAAGTAATTGAAGGACAAGATGTAGTGGTTTATATGTCCGAAATCTAAAGGAGCCAGATGTTTAAATATTGGAGCTACTTGAATATTCGTATTATTATCTTAAGATTATCTGCTAAATGTCATCATTTGAAACTTTCGTCAATTCGGAATGATGAATATCGCAATCACAAAGTGTAGAACATAGGAGAAGTTATATGGAATAACCATGAAGATAAACAAAAAAGATCACATAAACTCGGAAAACATATTTATATGCAAACTTTATATAAAAATTACAAAATAGATGTGCAAATGAAAGCAAAAGAAAGAAGAAAAAAAAGGAAAAGCAATGATCACAAAACACAACAAATATCACACTCTCACATCATTGTTTTGTACTTAATTAATCAGACTCTTTTTCTTTCTTCTCTTCGTCTGCAGTGGTCTTGGCATGATAACCTGGAAGCTTTTCTTTAATCTTTTCAATTATCCCCTTCTTCTCCGCCGGAGTCTGCACTGTATGTTCCACTGGAGGCTCCGATGTAACTATTGGTGAACCTTCTGGTTTCTTCGTGTGGCCTGGAAGCTTCTCCTTGATCTTATCCATTACTCCTTTCTTCTCTTCCTCTGGTTCGTGAGGTGTTGGTATGTTGGTTACGACTGGTACACCCTGATGATCCTCTGGTTTCTCTTCATGGCCTGGAAGCTTCTCTTTGATCTTCTCCACTATTCCTTTCTTCTCTTCCTCTCCTTCCTCGATCTTCTTCTTCTCCTCATCTTCTTCATCGCTTGACTGTTACAAATTCAATATTGATCAATAACCATTATCAGTATATTACAACTTGTGTACGGACAATATTAAGAAACGTACAGAGGAAGAAGAGCTGTTGGATCTGTGAAGCTTTTCAATGACACTGGGTTTGTTCTCCTCATCAACTTCAGTCTTCTCGTGAAGCTCCTCGAGGAGAGTATGTTTGTGCTCCAACGCTTCCTCGTCCACAGACGTTGGTTCTGAGATCTGAGCCTTGTGATCTAACTCAGAGGCCAGAGTTGTAGTCTCTTGAGGTTTCACTTCCTCGTCTTTCTTTTTCCCCAAGAAATCAAACAATCCACGATCCTTAACTTCTCCAGTCGTCGTCGATGGTTCCTCCGTCGCGACCTTTGGGGTCTCGTGCTCTGGAACGGTGTTCTTGTACTCTTCCGCCATATTTGATTGACCTGTTAACTGAGAAATTTCGAAATTCAATTTGAGCTTTGTGATGAGATTTATTTGTGATGAGAGTAGAGAAAGTTGGGGGTTTTATATATAGTGTGTCTGTGAAGAGAAGGGTCCAGGCCAACGCGGATTTAATTATATTTTAAAAAATGATGGATATTTCTTAAGATTTTTATTATAAACGATGGATATTTTTTAATTTCATTTCCAGAATGATCCCATTTTTTCTACGTCGGTGGAAAATTTCATGATAATCACTTCTTTCATTTTTATTAAGTAATTTCTAAACGATGTTGTTGATATAATTAATCATTTTTCTTTTCTTTTTTTCTTTTTTTATATAAGAGATATATAGATGAAGCGTTAGAATAATATTAGATATCGCATAGTCATGTATAATTTTCTTATTTATGATAAGTCTATCGAACTTTGGTTACGTGGTCGAAGGACATCTTCTCAATTTATTTATCATTTATAAAGATTTCCAATACATTAGAATATTATGTTGTGGATTGAACAAGGTATATGTTACCATCATAACGTTCTTCAATAATACTATAAAAGAGGAAAAAATGTCATACGGTTCTAACTAAATCACTACGATATCAATTACTTACGAAAAATCTATATAATTTTAAAAAAATAATAATACTTCTAATTAAATTATTTCGTATATGGGTAGAATTGTTTGACCTTTTTCGTCTTTATGAAATATTGAATAAATATTACGTAGAGTATGTGAAAGAAATTATAAAGTTCCCATATGTATTCAACTAGAAGTAGGAGAAGAGTGGAGGTTTTCCAAGAGAAAGTTCAAACTTCAAAGGGATATTTCGAAACTCTATTATAACTTTCAGGTTAAATTTGTAAGAAAATAGATGTAAAGAGGTAAAACTACAAAATATGTATAGATGCTTTGTTGGGTTGAAGGTAAATGGTTAATTGTTACTTGTTTTATGAACTTTGATAGAAATGTAAAATTTTGATTTCGAAAAAATTATGAAATTTTGATTTTGATTGAATTGTGATATAAATTCTAACATGAATCGTAGAAAGAGAAAGAACACCACTTGTTTAAGTGGGTCGATGATGCATTGTTGGAAGAATTAAGAATGGTTGATGAAAAGTGCATGAGTCTTAAACAAGATGTCAATGATTTGAAGAAAAAGATGATAAAAATGATGGATACCGAGAAGGAGTTCTTTGAGAAGGTAGACAAAGAATTGATGGTGGTCAAGGATAAGATGAAAGTGGTGAATCACCCAGTTACAATTAAATTGATATGTGTAGTTGTAGGTGTTGTACCTTTGGTTTGTGTAATGAAGAAGATGTAATATGTGAAAACAGATTGTAACTTATTTACCTGAATGTTTGAACAATTTAGCAAAAGCAAACCGTTAATTGAGATCATCCAATACAAATTCGTTGGTGATACAAAAGCCACATAAAAATGAACGGATCTTAAACACATAAACATGAATAGATCTTAAACATTGACACATACACAAATAGTTGTCATTCCTACATATATGACTATCGATTAAACTTATCAGTTCTACCAATCAATACTAATCCGGACCCAGCATATCTTAATCATGTGGAGTGTCTTGTATTGTCTCTTGAGTTGATTGAGTTTGTGTAATGGTGTCAGGTTCATCTCCACCCTACAAAAATCATGACCATACTAGATTAACACATAGTATGTACCCAAAAAAAACGAAACAATTACAACTACCACATACCTCACTCACAACTCCATTCTTCTTTTTTTTTTTTTTTTGAAATTTTTTGCAACCTGCTGAGTTATGACCATATCCTTTACACTTCTTACAGTGCATGATTCTCCCTTTTCTGGTCAATTTTTCTATGTTATTGTCAGATTGTTTGCCTTTCTTCTTTGGAGACTCATTTTTCCCTCGATCCTATTAAAGCTCTTCTTCCATCCTTTCTTTTTTTTGGGAAGGATCGGATCATGTGATGTTGTGATCAAGACGTAGTTATCAATCCCTTCTACCTTCATACAAGAGCATTCCCTTCTACCTGCTGTCAAATTCACAGATTGTGAATTCCTGTCAACTATCACCTCAAACTTACCGTGTGTGCCTTTAACAACTCCACATTTTATAGCTTTATCTTTCTCTTTATCCAAAATATCTGCAGCATATACATGAATTTTCTTCTTCCACTTATCAACTATGTTGTCTCTCTTGCTAATCCGACTCATTGCTTGGCGTCTTATTGTTTTCATCATGGGAACCAATGACTTTGACCTAGCCTTAACAATAGTGGAGTTAAAGGATTTCGTTGCATTATTTTCTACATCCTCACAACAACTTCCAACCCTGTAAAAAGCTCTACACCAACTATGAGGCTCCTCTTTCATTACATCGTCATAAAGAATCTGACTACAGCCTCGAATCTGTTCCAATTTAACTCTATAATCAGCTTCACTGTAACACCACGTCAGGTTCCAAACAAGAGGCTTAAGACATTCATTTGACTAATGTTTTTTCTTTAAGTTCTCAACAATGTGCTTCACACACATTCTGTACTCTGCGTTTGGCAATTGAGCTTTGACTGCATTTATGATTCCCTACATAAAAAATATGCAAAGAGTAAGTGTAAATGATCAGAGCAATCAACAAACGTGCATATAACAGACATCAGAATACCTTTGATCGATCTGAGATTATGACATAAGATGTACCATCGTTTAGGTTCAAATCAAATTTCAGTTGCTTGAGAAACCAGTCCCAATTATCTCCATTCTCTGTCTGCACAGCTGCCCAAGCAACATGGTAGATCTGATTATTTGCATCATGTGTAATTGCAGTTAGAAGACAACCCTTTACCGCTTGCTTCAAGAAGGTGTCATCTATACCAATAATTGGTCTACAATAGTAGAATAAGGACTTCATTGCACCTAAACACACATATAGCATGTTGAATATGTCTTCTCCTGCAACATTAGATATGGTGTCGACAATAGTCGTTGATCCAGGATTAGAATTTAGAAGCTCGTTCACGTATCCTCGAAGGTGAGAAAATTGCTTACTGTACTCTTCTTTTAGCCACTTCAACACTATCAATCTTGCTCTCTGACATTGTCCTATAGTTGAATGCATTCCCATTACTCCTTAATGCGAGTTTGGATGTCAAGAGGGTAGAAATGCGGATTGAGTCTCAACTTATCTAGAAAGAGCCTTGCAATCAATGAACTTTTCAACAGTCTGCATCTATTTGTAGGCAAGCAAGTGTGCAAACCACAATTTGTCTTCACTACCCACATTTGTTTTGGTTTCTCATAAGAGCAGTACACTTTCCATCTACATTCCTTCAATTGGACACCTATAACTCAACTTATCTTTCTCCCACCTATCATGCTTAATGTTCCACTTCCCCTTCAAAGCATATTTTAGTATAGCTTCTTTGAACTCATAAATTGTCAAGAAAGACATACCGATACCCATTCCATGTGGAGACCTCCAAATTTTCCTATCCCTACTCACAACCCGATCATCATCTTCCTCAGAACTATCAGGTATACGGTTTCTAGGAATCATATTTTCATCTACCCAATTAGCTACATCTTGCTTTATTTCATAATCAAACCTTTCCAAGACATTTTCTTCTGCTTCGTTGTCTCTGTCTCCTACCTCACCATCGCCTTCGTCTTCAACTTCTGTATCATCGCCTTCGTCTTCGACTTCCTCGTTGTTGCCTTCTTCCTCCTTGCTGTAACTTAGCTCATCGTCTCCTTCGTTTGCCATCTCAACATCTTCTTCACTCCTAGGCTCCATCTCTGAGATGCAATCATCGGGCCAAAAAAACCTCAATTAAACGAATTGGCGCTCATTATCCTCAACCCCAATTTCACACTCAAGAACCCTCATTTTCCAGAAATCCCCAAATTGGAATTCGAATTCGTTTTTGTTTTGATTTTTTCAAAACGGTGTCGTTTTAGCTCTCGGAGTAAGCCAAAAAAATAGCCAAAATGATGGTGTTTCCATTCTAAATGCAACTCTAAGACCACAGTTAATCGCTTTTTATATTTAATTGCGTGCATAGTTATATGTATATATTGTACAAAATGGTGTATGAAAATAAAGAATGAACAAAGTTCCTGACATAAAAAAAAAAAAACAAAAAGTTCGTGTGTAAAGGAGAAAAATTCGTGGACCCTTATTAAATATGCATAGTTAACCACACATATCATGTGACGTGGCAATAAAATGACGGTCAGTAAATGGAAGACACGGCCGAGCCAATGGGTGATTGACACGTGCAAAAGGCGCGTTAAAGGGCCTTGATATGGAACTTTAAGGTCGGTTTTGATAGGCTTAAGCATGGATGTCGGTCATGTGGGTCCATTGGCCATGTCGTTTTTCGGATTGTATTATTACAGACGAAAGCTTTGTCACTATATTTAAATAAATATTTTAAACAGATGGTGTTTTGAGGACGCACCATTTTAGATTTTTGCTTAAATTTTATTGTTACAGAATAGTGTTCGGTTGAAAGATTTAAGACGTCGTGTTACAGAATAAATTGAAAGGATTCATGAAGACGAGAATTTACATATCGAATTTTAAAAGTTTTAGGCGTTGGGGTTGTCACTCTACCGACACATAACAAACAAAGCAATCGTTTTCTTTGCTATCGTGTTTATTCCCTCGCGAAAATATTCTGAACCAAAAATTTGAATTGAAATCAATCTAAAATAATAAATTTTGGATAGTATTCAAAACCGAATAAAATATTTGATGGGTGTTTTTCGTCTATATTTGTGGGTATTGGATAATACCAAATACTAAACCGATTAATCCGAATATATATAGGCATACATGAGATTTTAAGATAATTTTCACAAAAATTTAGAGTATTTAGACATTTTTTGAATATTCTGGTATTTTTCAGGTAAATAATTATATTTCGGGTATAAAGTACTTGACTATATAGTGAAAATGTAAAAGAAATGTCCAATATTTATACCCGATCCAAATAAGAACCAGTACCAGAACCAAACTAAATTGTATTTGTTTTCTAAATGAGTATATAAAAATATGGAACCGTATCAATCCGGAACCAACTTGGATCCGAGTGGAACCAACCCAAAAGCCCAACCAATATATATAATTTCTAAATGAGTAAAATTGTTAAAACCGAAAGAATAAGACATAATAAATATTATCCAAACCAAACTAAATACCCAAATATTTAATATTGTCTATTTAACTTAAAAACAAATAGTTTTGTGTACCACAACATGTAATCCTCAGCTAGAAATGAAAAAAAAACCAAGCAGTATTTCTTTTGAAATGTGAAACTAATTTATCAACAAAAAAAGATATATACTATAAGACATTACTAAATTAATAAACCTGTAAAAAATAAAGAATGAACTTGAATGCGTGGTAAATTTGCGCTTAAAAAAATGTTAAAGCTTGTGGAGAAAAGAATAATGGAGGAAGTTGAATGTATTGCTAATGAATTTGTAAATTTGGAGATGAATCGAGCATCTATTCAGCTATGACTATGCGTTAATAGATAGGTGTAAGATGATCAAAGCCCACAACCAAAAGATAGAAAGAGAAGAATGATTGTATCAATCGATCAAGCCATAAAGAAGAAAGGAAGATCTGCAGGCTAAATGAGCACGCCATAGGAGAAGGAAACACATCCCAATAAATGCAAGATCAAATCCTGCTCAATCCAGAGATTATAAAAGGATTGGAATGCCAAAAATCTTAGTAAAAGAGAGAATATAAATAAAGACGGAGATTTAGAGAACAAAATTACTGGCAAACACATTGAACACCACAAAAAGTAGAAGCTAGTACTGTATTGAGAAACAACTCGACTCTAAGAAAATAGATTATTATTTCATCTTTGTATCTGTTTGTTGAACCAATTCTAAATACAATTCTTATATTCCATAGTTAGTGTACACATTAATATAGTAAATCGAAAGACTGAAACACCAAACATAGCATACCAGAGTGATCTACCAGCAACGAGAAGAAAGACAACCGAGTATGTCTAATTTGAAGTAATGGAGTTGCCAACAATAAATTGAATGTCATCTTTCGTCTCAGTCGCAACTATTAAGTCATGTGAGCATGAGAGAGAGTTAGACCCCAAAGATTAATAAAAACAATATTTGATAGATTAAAACAGAAATTATCTAAATCTAGCTATGTCCACATACAGAAAGTTGCAGAAAAGCTTCAAAGAAAGACAATCAAACAAGATACAATGTGCCAATCCCACATCATTTTATTCATACATTCATCTTTTTATTTCGTATTTAATCAGACTCTTTTACTTTCTTCTCCTCCTCTTCACTGCTCTTGGCGTGATAACCTGGAAGCTTCTCTTTGATTTTTTCCATAATTCCCTTCTTCTCCACTGGATGCTCCGAGATTGGTGTTGCTGTTTGAACTACCGGAGTTGTGTTAACGACCTCTGAATCCTCTGGTTTCTTGCTGTGACCTGGAAGCTTCTCCTTGATCTTATCCATTACTCCTTTCTTCTCTTTCTCTGGTTCGTGATGCTCCATTGAATGTGGTTTTGGCATGTTAGTGACGACTGGTACATCATGATGAACCTCTGGTTTCTTTTCATGGCCTGGAAGCTTCTCTTTGATCTTCTCCACTACTCCTTTCTTCTCTTCTTCTCCTTCAACGATCTTGTTCTTCTTCTCCTTCTTCTTTTTCTTCTTCTCCTCATCTTCTTCATCGCTCGACTGTTAGAAGTTCAATAACCATGATCAGTATATATGATTATTAGTTGGAGTTTAGGTATAGAGATCAAAGAAAACTTTGAACTTACAGAGGAAGAAGAGCTATTGGATCGGTGGAGTTTTTGGAGGAGATTGGGTTTGTTCTCCTCTTCCTCCTCGTGCTTCTGATGCAGCTGCTCGAGGAGAGTGGGGTTATGCTCCTTGTGTTCCTCTTCTTTGTGCTTTGCCACAAACGGCTCTGATTCACAGATCTTAGTCTTATGGTCAAAGTCAGATGAGACAGTGGTCGGCTCTTGAGGTTTGACTTCCTCCTTCTTCTTCCCTAAGAAATCAAACAATCCACGATCCTTAACCTCTGCAGTCGTAGCCGATGACTCATCAGTCACGTTGTTCTTGTGCTCTTCCGCCATTTTTGAATGAAAGGTAATAACTTAGAAATATCGAAAATAGATTTGAGCTTTGAGTAGTCGCTTTAAGAGATGAGTTTGTTTGTGGAATAAGCGTAGAGAGAGTTGGGTTTTATAGTGCATAGAGGAGGGTCCATGCTAACGCGGAGGCCACGCTGTTACGAATTAATATTATTTTTTTCAATAAATAGATTAATATCTTGAGTTCACCCCCTTTATTTTCCAATTTACTATTTGAACCTATTTTGTTACGTCGGTGGGTGAACATCATCAATACACCCTCTTCTCTTGATTTAAGTGTCCGTAGGGATGGTACTTTTGAGTTTTTATCCGTTGGGTACCCAAAATCCAGAAAAAAAATAAATGTCCAAAATCTTATTTCAATAAGAAAAAATAAACCGGATTTAATTGGATATTACCCATACCAAATAGGTTTTTTTTGGGTATATTCATTGGGTAATGGGTACCCAATAAGCTTTTGGTGTTTTAGGAAATAATTCTCCTTTGGTATACTGTCTCTCTCAACGCGGTCATGAGAACGACGAAAACCTTGAAGGGAGAAGAGATGGTGTTGAAGTGAGAAAAGACACCAGAGAAACGAGAAAAGACGGTGGTGAGGGTGAGGCCAGACGTGACGGTGAAGTGCTTCAAGGTAGTAAGTGTGTTTCGACTTTAGCCAAATTTAGTAAATTTGAGTCTTGTTTTGATATTTTTTCCTGATTTGAGACTTGGTTCAAGTATTTCTTCTCTTTCTTCGATTAAAAATTTATGCAATTATTTCATTGGTTTTTAATTTGTTCGTGGATATGCTTGAGTACACATGATCATCAGTTCCTACAATATTCTAAATGTTGATATCGAGAGCTTTTGTCAGTGATTTGTCACTTGATATGAACTATTATTTTCTAACCATACTTTGATTCATAAAATTGTTGCAAAATTGTCGGGTTTCTATTTTCATGTTCATACAAATGAGATTCTAGTAAATTAGAGCTTTAAAGTATATATGAAAGCTTTTTTGAAATGTGGAAACGAGAGCTAGAGACGAATCTCGAGTCCACTTGAAACTAAGGAAGATAAAAACAGACCAGAAGCTGTAAGTTGTGATGTTTGTGGAAAATCGAAATGAAAATCAAACTTTTTGATGTATCTTCCATCTAGAGTTTAAGACAACAGCTAGTTAAATAGTTTAAGCCATACATTGGTGTCATTTTATCTTCTTATGCGAACCGGTTTCAATCTTCCGCTCATCAAATTAGTTTATGACTGCTCCAAATCCGGTTTCAAAATTGCATTAAAGTTCTTAGATTATTTGATCACACTTGCTACTACTGTCACAAATCCAAACTAGTTTTTTGAACTTCCTTCCAGATTCACTTATGTTGTCATTACTTGTAGATAATATCTATTGCTTACTTATGCCATTTATTGTTGTCTTTGACGACACTGCAGTGCTTGCGATTCCCTTGAACCAATTAGTTTAGAAAAGGAATTTGGAGTTTCACATGGTACTTGTCTTCTTCTCTAATCGGTGTTTGTTGATGGATGTTTTGTGGTATTAATTATCAAGTTGTTTATCTTCAGGTTTGGACTTGTCTCATTACAAATGCTTATGACAGTTTCATGAATCCATATTAACTGTCTCTTTTTAATTGCATATCAGAGTTTGTGTTCATCAATCCTAACTCACAAGGACAATGTGGTTGTGGTGAATCGTTTATGACAACATCTACATCCACTGCTAAGTAAAGTGGTACACACAACAATGCAGTGCAGTTTTGTGGTTCACGATCATATATTACATTGTTACTAGAATCAGAGTTGATGAGAAACAGAAGGCTTTGCCAATAAGAGTTGACTTTTATGTTTGTGTGCAACTTTAGGCATAGATTGGTCATTTCATTGCACATACATTAGAAGTTGCCTGGTTGTTGCTTAGAGATACTTATGAAGCTATGTATTTAATGGAACGAGTAGCTTGTGCTTGTGGCTCCGTTGGACTAGCAATGCTTTTGTTACCCGTAGGGTCCAATATGTAAAACTACGTCGTTTTTATTATACAGAAAAGTTCTGATACGTTGGATCCAAATTCGGGTTGCAATTCTTGATTGGCAATTTTGAAACAATTTTTGAAGAACCCTAAGTCAGCAATTCCTTTCTCTTCTCCCTTCAAGCTGTATTGGTTATTCTAATTTCGGTATTCCTATTGTTGAATTGACCTGGGCTGATTCTTATGGCTTCGAAGAAGAAGCACTTTGAAGGAATTGCTTTACTGTCCGTTTACAGTGATGAAGATGACGAAGAAATGGAAGACGCCGAAGAAGAGAAGAAAAATCAGGAAGAAAGCGAACGAATTGAAGAAGATCAGCTAGAAGAAGCGAATCTTATGGAAGATGAGAGAGGAAAAGGAGAAACACCGAGGGTGGATGGTGGAGGATCTTCTAGTGCTCATGCGACGCCTCGGTCACTTGAAAACGACGAAGAGTCATTGAGACCTGACTGGTCGATTCGAACTATTGTTGAGTCGGGAATTGCGGATGGCGAGAGAGCTGATGATGCGTCAGGGGAAAGCTCTGATACGTTATTAGATCAGTTTCTACCTCCGCCACCGAAAGAGAAGTGCTCCCCGGACTTGCAAGTAAGTTTCCTGTTGATGATTCAATGGGAAAGTCTCGAAAATGCAGGCTGATACTTTTTGTGTAACGAATGAATATTGCTTGGAGAAGTTTATAGATATGATTATATGAACGTAGGCAAGAACTCTGTAGTCTGTTGTTTGGAGTCTCTTGGTACTTCTGGTTAGAAATAGCAGTACTCTTAGCTGATTAGTTTTGGGTCACAATATCATGAGATTAGATAGAAAGGATTCTATACTGAATTATCGCTTGATGAGATTTATTAGACATGAATGTAGGTAAGAACTCTTTAGTGCGTCTTTTAAAGTCTCTTGGTACTTCTGGTTGAAATTTACGTTACGTAAAGCTGATGGTTAGTTTGAGATTCAATTAGGACTTGGTCCGATACATCTTGTTAGGATTTGGCGTAACAAGTTGTCTATGTTTTGGATGTGTTTACAGAGGAAAATAGATAAGTTTCTGAGCCTGAAAAAGATGGGGAAGAGCTTCAATGCGGAAGTGCGGAATAGGAAGGAATACAGGAATCCAGACTTCCTATTGCATGCAGTGAGTTATCAAGACATTGATCAGACTGGTTCTTGCTTCAGTAAAGATGTATTCGACCCTAATGGATATGACCCAAGTGACTTCTGCGATGCAATAGGTATCTTCACCTTCTAATGGGTTGTTTCTTCCTTCTTTTCTTTCTGCAACTCTTTCTTCTGCTTTATCTCATCTTGAAGACTCTTGTCTCAGTAAAGAAGCATTTTGTTATATTTTCCCATTTTATCGATACTCTGATCAACATCACGTACTCATTTATTATCTCCTAGTATTTTACCATGTCAATAAATTGATGCTACGTGTTAGTTATTACCATGTTCTGTGTTCTTCATATTTTATGATTTATTAGAGATGAACGTTTTTAAATGTGTTAATTACAGAGATTGACATGAAGCATGAGAGGGAAAGGAAGGAACTAGAAAGCAAGAAGACCCAAAAGCTTGACTTTGTTTCTGTTGGTACTCAACCCGGGACGGTTTTTGCTGCTCCAAAGCCTAACATCCCCTTCCCAGGTATATACAGATGAATTTCAGAGAGTCAATAAACAAGAGATGTCAGTTTGCTTCAGCAGGATTTGATGTATTTTCAGAATTTGACAGATCTTTCAGGTATTCCAGCTTTAGTTACTAGTGGGTTGCCCTCCATACCAACTGAAATCGCCTCTCGTGATGGTAGACCAAACAAGAAATCTAAATGGGATAAGGTTTGTCATCAGATTCAAATGTCTAGAATAAGATTATCAAAAATGATTCTGGCTTATTCAGTTCTTCCCTTATTTGATTGTATGTGTGTTTTTATTAAATCAGGTTGATGGGGACGTGAAGAATCCTCCTCTAGCAGCTGGGACTAATGCAGCTCTTGTATCTGCTGCAAGTGCTGGTTCTGGATACTCAGCCTTTGCGTAAGTTGCGTCTTTGGTTGTTTGATCTTAAACTGATTGAGCTATTCCTCAGTAGATAAGTCTGAGAAAATCTTCTGATTGTTAATTGAAGTATTTGTTTTAAACTGGACCATACAGGCAACAAAGGAGGCGAGAAGTGGAAGAAAGAAGATCTGCAGAGAGGAAACCAGATACACGAAGTTGAGAGACATTGTCAGAACGAAGCCGACATGCCGTTTTATGTTGTGACTCATACAGCTAGGAGTTTTTAAAGAGGTTCTAGTTCAATGTTTCACTGCGATTTTAAACTCAAAATCAATGGTATATACAGTGTCTTCATTCTTTTTTTGTACTAAAAAAACATCAAAAAGTTTCAGAAGCAATAACACAAGTTTTAGCTTCAAGTATATCAAGATTTACACATGCACTCAGGACATCTCGGTTGTCTATAAATGCTACGCCCATAAGGTCTAAGACGAAGCTTTTGACCTTCCTCTATCATTTTTCTCACGCGATCTTCAAAAGTCTTCCACTTTATTGTTTCACTGTCTGATAAGATTGCTGCAAGCCTCTTCTTGTTAGGTCTCAATGTTGGAGTGTAACCATTGCCATAGTATGTTCTATAACCAGAGACTAAGGACGATAATTGACTCCCAGAATCAGTCATTGCAAACACATCTGATGCTGCACAAGCTATGAAATCCAGTGCAGCTAGCTGCAAAACAGAGCCCGAAACATCGAAATATGAAGATTGAGCAAGAACAGAGAAAGTCGGGTATCAGTTGGTTTAAGATAACATTTTTTTTACCTGAGAAGAGAAGTTCTTGAACGGTGCGAGTTCTTCAGGTGTAAGGAGAATTTCTTTGGTGACGATATTGGGGTAAAGCCTTGTTAAAGGAAGCATACGAGAAGAGCCTCCATAGATTTGAGATCCAGCTAAGTATATATATGTTCCTCTCTTGAATCCAAGACCAGCAAGCACTAAAGTTGCTTCCTCTGGTGTTAATGGACACTTACCTGCTTTTCTCAACTCTTCTCCAGAAACAGACCTGAAAAATGAGATGCAAGATTTGATTCGTTTTACAGAACCTCAACGAGGGAAACAGAAGAGTTGTTTGTTTTACTTTGATTTCTTCAAACGTTCAAGAATAAGAGGAAAATGATCTTCTCGGTAAGCTTGAAGCTCTTTATATTCAGCTTCTCCTCCCCCAAAATCACAGAGAGAGTAAGCAACCATGTCTACTTCAAACCTTAGATGTAAAGCAAGATACTTCAATGGTTTTTCTTCTCCTTTAACAGAATGTTTAGCCATGGAATCACCAAGCAATGCTTCATCAATCTGCTCCACGATGTTTCATGCCTTCTTATCCGATTCACTAACAGAGATCCTGCTTCTTGAATCTTGGGCGTGAATTTCAGCGCGTGAAAGTTGCATTTACACCGCAATCTCTTAAAGTTAAACCACCAAACAGAAAGAATCATTTCTAAGAACCAAACCGAGTACACTAATTAAGCATCCTCTTATATGTATTTGTACCTGAACATGAAAAGGCAATGGATCAAATCCAAGACGGTTCCCATATCCAAAAAGATGAACCATTCCATACTTCTTTAACAAAGGAAGAACTCGCTCTATGTAATCCACTGGCTTTGCCTCTTTTACAAGCTCAGAATCAGTAACCTGTGAAGAAAATAACAACCACAATGATTTTTAAACACCAAATAGGTACAAAAGGAGAAAAGAAAAAACCATAAAAAAGAGAGAATGCAAAAGACACACCAAGCTAAGATTTTGGTTATCAGTAGATTTCAGATGCTGAGGCAGATCCTTCACTATATGCACCTCATCTTTCAGAAACTCGATAAAACGATCCTCCTGGTATATATCACCAAATTGGCTGCAATACACATATTTTACTGAAGTCAACAAAATGTAAATTCATGTAATTTTCCAAGTCTTGAGGAGGTTAAGATATACCTAGGATCCTTCCATACATTGCTGTAAAGAAACCGAGGAATAACTAGAGTCGCGTTGAGCAATGAAGCAACCGCAACAGCATTACAGATCTGCAAGAAACAAACACAATCACTATACATGGTATATATATTTCATGCTGAATCAAGTTATGTATAATAAGTTTGGTTTATACTTACAGCAACACGCTGTTGATTGAGGCCACCATTTGCACTAACAATGATGTAACCATTGCTCAATTCTCTAGACCTCTCTGATGCCACATTTGCTTTGTTATTTTCTGCACAAGGCTTCCACTGTGATAACTTTGAAGATCTTTCTTCCCGGAAATTCGGTGTATCGGGTTTTAATTTGTTCTTCAAACACAAACCAACAACAAGATTATTAACGATTCAAACACATAACATAACTAATCTTTTACATTTTAACTAACCTTTACAAGAGAATTCGAAGCTAAGTTTAGAAGACGTTTATACATCTGCACTGGTGATGCAACTTGAGCTCCATTCTTAGTTAACATACATGAAAAGGAAACAAAATAAAACGATAGGAAGAAATGAAAATGGAGAATGTATGAAGATATTATAAAGATGATCTATTATATTCAAACCTTATGCAGAGTCACATTGCTAAACCTTGAGATGTCCTGCATTGCAGTTCTGCTACTATCTGAATGAAAGATGGAAACCATAATGGCATCGATACAGAAAATGAAACCGGTGACTGAGATCATCAATACTATGGATTTGAAGTTCCTACGAAGCCATGAATGTTGCTTCTTCCAAGAGTAACTAAACTTGTTGCCACTGCTACAGCTTTGATCATGTTTAGATCCATGGACCCTAGAGAATTCACTTCCAGTTATTCTTCTACCAAGTAAGAGATCATTTCCAGACAAAGAATCCAAACTTCTCCTCCCAATTTCCTCTTCTTTATCTTTGGTTTCGGGTTGGGGACTTCTCTGTGATCCTTGTTTCCCCATTAATCTGTCTCTTCTCTAAGCTCATAAACTATAACCAATGACGATATGCAAAATCAATTAGGAACTTTCTTCAGATATTTCAACAATTGGTAAAAAGAAGTGTGGAAAAATCC
>JAKUCM010004062.1:5000-68582 GCA_023374145.1 Lepidium sativum
TTTACAAAATTTATTTTTCACCGATATTTGAAATAATGGTTGATAAATTATATATTTTATATTTTTGAGATATATACTCATTTTTGTGAGCTATAGCCTTTACAAAATTCATTTTTTACCTATATTTGAATTAAGGGTTGATAAATTGTATATTTTATATTTTTGACATATATATTCATTTTTGTGAGATATAGCCTTTAAAAATTCATTCTTCACCTATATTTGAACTAATAATTGATAAACTGTAGATTTTATATTTTTGACAAATATACTCATTTTTGTGAGCTATAGCCTTTGGAAAATTCATTTTTCACCTATACATCAACCTTAACAAATTAACAAACTGAGAATTAGGCCACAAAATTGGTGATGTTCTTTGTTTCTGTACTACATTCTGCAGTTCCGAAACCAGTTTAGTCTTTTTCCATAACGATTTTTTTTAATAAAAAAAATTTGGAGTTGTTTTATTAGCAAACATACATTACCACCACTAAAATATAATAGGACATATGTTTAGCTATTATCTCTGGCACAACAAATGAAAATTAAATTACAAAATAATTAACTCCCAAAGTAGTTAAAGAGAAAAAGAAGATATAGCAAACATAATAAGCAGATGTAGTGACACGGGGCGGACGACCCCTGAGGACGAGCCGGCGCCAGTGGCGGGAATGGTCTTTGAACCACCTCCGGCTCCTGCATATTCATGAGTAAGTGCATTTAAGGGAGAACATACAATTCATCAAGCATTGCTCTGTTTTTGTGATTAAAGAAGTTCGTACCTGGACGAGCAACCGGCGATGAGGTCGGGGTTTGTGCCTCAACTGGTGTCTCCTCTGCCGGTGATGGTGCTGCCGGGCCAGTGGCCGCTAATTCACAAACACTCTGTTGTGAGACTATATATCTTAACACATAACATAGATATACAGTATTTCGCTATTAAGTAGGTTACCGTTGCATTGTGTGAGGGGGGGCGTCTGAATGTTACATACGTTGGGGAGCTGTAAGGCCTGTGTGCGGTTAATGTTAAGGCCGATGTTAGGGATCGGACTGTTGACGGCAGAGCAGATACACTGCGGCGAAGATTTGATGACAGAGTCGAGCTGAGAGCAGCAGGTCTGTGAGGGAGTGGATGAGTTTCCGGTGATGTAGCTGAGGCACGGTGAGAGGGAAGTTAGCGTGCTCACGCATGACCCGCTCGGCTGTGATGTTGCTACGCTCCATAGAGCCGCCACGAGGGCTACAAATGTGATCGCGTAGTTGCTTCTATACCCCATATATTTTGTGTAATTATTGCTGAACTTGTGTGTTTTCTGCTTTGGTTTAATTATACAAGGAATTGATCACAAAATGTCAAAGAGACTGGTATCGTTGGATGACCTACTTTAGATTATGTATATGGTTTTACTTTTATCTTATCAAACCAATATGTATACACCCAATTTATAGCGACTAATATATATATATATGCGTACTTACTTTTTTCAAAATGAATTGGAGTATACCAAACTCAGCTACTTTCTCCTCATTTTTGTTCTGGATTTCTCTTTAGTTAATTTAAATAAAATATTGTGTGTTGATAAAGAGAATGAGAAAAAGGATTATATCTTAGTTGAAAGTTGTTGAACTCCAATGCACCCATTTTATCATATAAGAGAATAATGTTATGATTATGAGGCAACCTCACATGAGAATTGAGCAGCCCAAATGAAAATGGAAGGCTTCACATTGATAGCAGTGATAATGTCAATCTTTATGTTGGGAGGGAAAGGACAGCAGATAAGCACCCCATGCACTTCTTCCATGATTTCTACCTTCACTCCATGCCTCAACTTCATAACCGGAAGCAGCGGTGGCTCCGTCAGTCCCACTGCCGGTTGCTGCGACTCCTTAAAGTCGTTGACCAACACCGGAATGGACTGTGCTTGCCTTATCCTCACCGCTAATGTCCCGCTCCCTACTGGCTTCATTAATAGGACTCTGGCTCTTGCTCTTCCTCGTGCCTGCAAAATGGGCGGTGTACCTTTTCAGTGTCGAGGTTTTTCTAATTTGCTTTTCACTCGATATGTTTTCTACGTATTGACTTATTGTTAAGCCCACGATTGACTCATTTGCGTAATTTACAGCTGCGGGTACTCCTCTGCCAGCTCCAGGTATTCACTATTTAACTTATATTATTGTGTATACTATGAGATTCAGTTAGTTTTCTTTATGTTAAATGATTTGATTCAGTTAGTCTATTCCATTAACTAATATCCATTTTGAGCAGGTCCGGTTCCTTTTTTGTTGGCTCCACCCCCGCCTGTGTCTGCTTTTAGCCCCGGAGGTGAGTTAGTGATACCATAATCATTTTCTTTTCCGTTTTTCTTGTGTTTTGAATTTGATTTTAGTCACATTTGATCAGCGTCCAAGGCTGTGGCGACAATACCAACACCTGCACCGTCACTGGAGGCTCCTGCGGATGGACCAATGGGTACCAAAGCCAAACCAGGAATTCGACCGGTGGTTCAGCCCATACAACCCACTAGTCTCGCTCAGTTTTCGACTTCTCCATTTCTTCCGTTGCTATTCATTTGTCTCATTTTGTTGACTTTGTAAGCCACTCGGCGATGTGATATTCATAATATCTTTGCACCTACGTATCTGTTGTCAGCTATTTTCATTACGAGTTCATCGTTACACACAGAATTACAACACAGATCATTGTTATAACCCATTGGTGAATTTGTTATGAGAAACTCACGAACATGGGTAAATGTAACTTCAAGCATGTTGGAATTGTAAGCAATTTTCATAAATTAGTCTGTCAGATATCAGTGATTGGTTTCTCCAGAAAAGAAAACAAAGAAGAAAAAAGAAATTGACATAAAAGCTGCAAATTTATATTACAGAATTACGGTTATTTTATTTCGAATCCCGTCTTTTCTTTCAAGCCTGTTCAAGAACTTTCTTGATGTCTTTCTGCTTGCAAAAACAAAACGGAATCATGACAATGACAATATATTACACCACACCTTATGTACAAAAAGAATGTATACCTCGATTGATAGAGGTGCGACTGTGGGGCCGTAACGATCAATCACTAAGCCATCTTTGCCGATCAAGAACTTGGTGAAGTTCCACTTAATTCTGGAACCCAGAAATGTGGGTTTACTTGCCTTAAGGAATTTGTAAATAGGTGCAGCGTTTTGACCGTTTACGCGTACCTAATGCCACAATCACAACTCGTAAGTGTTAACGGATCTCACGTAATAATAAATTGAGGGAGCTATCTGTATTGTATATAATAATAATACGCAGTGATTCCAAGCGTCTTAACATCTACCAACCTTTTGGAAAACAGGGTATTCAGCCTTAAAGCGTGTACAGGCAAATTCATGAGCCTCTTGACTTGTGCCGGGTTCTTGGTTCAGAAACTGGTTGCAAGGGAATGCCAAGATCTCAAACCCTGGCAAAGAGAGCTATAAAAATGGTAAAATAAGCAAAGAGGAGATGACGTAAAAAGAAAATGAAAAGAATCATGACCTTGGTCCTTGTATTTTTGGTAAAGCTCCGTGAGCTGGGTATAATTGGTTTCCGTGAAACCGCTGTTCGTACAAATCAAGGATTAACGATGATTAAGTAACAAATTTTGCAAAGTTCCAAAGAGACTAACCATTTGGAAGCGACATTGACGACGAGAAGGACTTTCCCTTGGTAAATGCTCAAATTCACGTCCTTGCCGCAGCTATCCTGATTTTCAGCAGACAATAACAACAAGAAATTTATAAAAGCAGAGCGACGATTCAACCTTTTCCTCTGGTATGCGCAGAAAGAGAATACCTTAACGGTGAATTGATGGACGGATCTCTCGGAAACCGAAGCAGAAGCACCCATCTCTCTCTCTTAATTGAAGGGACACTCTCTCAGGATAAAGAAACAACCTTTTTATTTTAATCTCTTTGACCTTTCTCTGCGCGTTCGTGTGGACTGGCTTCTTCCCTAAATAAGTCTTCTCTCTTTTTACTTCGTACGTATTTACTCATTGAATTATTACTGCCTGTTTTTAGACATAATACAAATACAAAAGCTCAAGTATTTTCGGCGTAACTCTTAGCTATATTTACTCATGAGAAAAGTATTTACCCAATCATTTCAGTTTTAAAATAGCATCAGAAACACATCATCAAAGTAACAACTATTCAGCTCAATTACTCTTAAGAGGTGAAAGATTATACATACATCATACACTCGAAGGTCAAAAAAAAGAAAAGAAATAAGACAATATAGAAAAGCAAAGGAGAGCAGAAATATTCTAAACTCTTCTCGATCTCTACAAATGGCTGTTTTTTACCATCTCCTCACTCTCTGCTTTGCATGACGTTCTGCTTCCAAAAGAAACATTCATATCATATGTACACTCACTTATTTGTCATCACTATCTCACCCCAACATCTCTTATTAAATCCACATATCCCCTCGGTGTTCTTGCTTGTCTGCTTCACACCTCTCTCCTCTTTAACATATTCCGTCTCTCTCAAGTTTCTCTAGTCACTTCTTTGATGCCACATGCCCGGATCTGCAAATAAACAAATGATAACTCAGATTTATTGCTTACGAATCTTTTACTTCATTATCAAATGCCAAATAAACCTCAATTGTCAGAAGCGACCTACAATAAAATTCCACAAACTATATATAATTAAAAAAACATGGCTCGTACATACGGAATGTTGTGTAAGGCTCAATAAAATATGAGAAAACAATTGGCCCTTTGATGCAGCACATCTTACACTTGTTGAAGACGAGTGATTTGTTTCTTTTGTTTTAGGAATAAGAGTTAGACGAGAAGTTGTTTCCTCTCTTTTAAGGAGAGGTTTAGATTTCCTGTTACAATTAAATTCTCTATTTTTATTTATAATATCCTATTGTTTATAACGTGATATTCAGTTTTTAGAAATAATATCATAAAGCTTTCAGCTATCTAATCCCCTTTAAGATTAACTTGCGACTTTGGCTTGTGATCTCGAAGAAGAACTTGTACTCGGCATTCAAAGAATCAACGAGTACGGTTTGCTATGTTTGCGCCACATCAGTTTGGTATCAGAGCTGACTTTCCTATCGGTCAAAAATTTTCCAATCATGCCGCCCGAGACATCAAAATCATCACGAATCGGTGAATGAGTGGAGCGAGTTGGGACAAACGTTGTTGGCGATGCATGAGAACATCTAAGCTTCGATCCATGATGCGATCCAGGAGGTGGCTGATTTACTTCTACAACAGAACCCAAGGCATCATCGTTCACAACTTGATTCGGAAGAGGATTCGGAGGACGAAAATCCGTTTGCAAGAGGTAGACATCGTCGTGGTCTAAGTGGGAGTGATGTGTACTAGGAACGGGATGATCGTCGATGGGAATATGGGTTAAAGGTAGAGATACAAGAGCTCCACGGAGGTGTGCGAGGAGAGGAGCTTCTCGATTGGTTGGTTGTTATGGAGGAAGCGATGGACTTTTAAGCAGATTAAGGTTGCCCTCGTGGCCACTAAGTTTTGTGGGAAGGCAGCTTCGTGGTGGTTGCAGGTTAATGCGAGCATGCTGAGAAGGAGAAGATACGTTCTTGGGAGAAATTGCAGAGACTGATGATGAGCAATTTTTTGTCGTACACGTTCAATCGCCTACAAAATTTAAGGCAGGGCTCACGATCGGTTGATGATTATGTCGAGGAATTCAATTTGTTGTTGACTCATAATGAGATTTACAACGACATGCAACTGGTTTCACGTTTTATTGGTAGGTTGCGGCCACAAATACAAAACACGTTAGCACATTTTGATCCGGTTACGTTTGGTGAGGCAAACCATCGCGCAATGTTCTTTGAGCAGCAGTTTCGCGTTAGGTCTTCAACTTGGAACTCTGGAGTGGGGAGAAACAGAGGTTTAAGTACGGATGTTGTGGTTCTTATGGGTGGCACGAGGGAAGTTACAAATTCACAGGGTGTTGCAAAGGGTCAAAACGGCGCAACAACTGAGGATCCGAATGTGCGCCGATCCACTACGCCGAACACTCATCGTTGCTTTTCGTTTAGTGAAGTTGGTCATTACCAAACAGTTTGTCCATCTCAAATTCGGCGTGGCTTGCTGACGGAAGAGGTAAAGTGGGCTTCAAACGATTTGTTTGACCAGGAAAGAGACGATGAGGACGTTGACCTACCGGAAGACCTCAACCACAGTGATCAGGGTACAATGTTGATGTTGCGACATGTTTGTCTGTCACCAATGAAGATCGAAGAATCGTGGTTGCAAACACATTTTCTTGTCCACGTGCACTGTCAAGGGAAAAGTGTGTCCTTTTGTTATCAATTCCGAGAGTTTACGGAATGTAATTTTTGAGGAGGCTTTTACTAAGTTGAGGTTGTTGAGATAAGAACATCCTTGTCTTATAAGCTCACATGGTTGAATACTAACAGTGAGATTCGTGTGACACGTCGTTGCCTTTGCTCTTTGTCTATTGGAGCTTTCTACAAGGATAAATTTTACCAGTGACATTGCGCTGGTGGATGTCAGTCACATACTCCTCGGCCGCCCATGGCAATACAATTGCGGCGTAGTACACGATGGTCGCCGCAACACCCACAGTTTCGTGTTTGACAACAGGAGGATTGTTCTGCTTCCCGCAGCACCTAAGACAGAGCCGACAAAGGATTTGGTCACGAAGACATCACCATCTTTGTTGTCCTCGTGGTTTGAGTTTGAGCAAGAGTTTCTCGCGTCCGGTTGTGCGTGGTTAGTGGTCTCGGGTACTACCAACGAAATTGAGCAAGGTACACCTTTATCTCCTGCAATTACTGAGTTACTGCAATCGTTCGATGACGTTTTTCCAGCTGAACTACCGACGGGATTACCACCTTTGCCAAACATACCTCATTATCGAATGATCCCCCAAGAGCATGAGGCGTCAAGTTGAGGAGTTTATCGCAAAGGGACATGTTCGTGAGAGTCTCGAGTCCCTGCGTCGTGCCAGCTCTTCTGATTCCAAAAATAGATAGCTCGTGGCGTATATTTGTTGATAGTAGGGTAATCAACAAGATCACTGTGAGGTATCGTTTCCCTATTCCTCACCTGGATGATTTATTGGATCAGGTAGGCAAAGCATTTGTGTTCTCCAATTTGGATCTCAAAAGTAGATACCATAAAATCCGCATACGACCAAGGATGAGCGGAAAACTACTTTCAAGACGAGAGAAAGATTATTCAAATGGATGGTGATTCCTTTTGGCATGTTTAACGCGCCTAATACGATTAAGTGTGTCATGAATCAGGCGTTGAGACCATATATTGGTCAGTTTGTGGTGGTCTACTTCGACGATATTCTCGTATATAAAGCTCGTGTTTGAAGGAACGTATAAGCCATCTGCGAAAGATTTTACTAAATTTGCACAGAGAGTTGTTTGTGGCACGCCAAAAGTGGGAGTTTGGAGTTAATTAGGTGTTATTCCTTAGTTATATCATTTCTAGTAAGGATTTATCGATGGATATGACTAAAAAGTGGATGCTATCAGGTCCTGGCCTTCGCCAAAAACAGTAATAGAAGTCCGGAGTTTCCATGGTTTAGCTTCATTTTATCGCAGATTTGTACCACATTTCAGCATTGTCATGTCCCCACTGACAGATTGTTTGAAATCGAGTATATTCTCTTGGCCACCGCAAGCAAAAGAAGCGTTTGCGTCAATCAAAACGAAACACACAACAGCACCAATATTGGTTCTTCCCGACTTCAACATACCCTTTAAGTTGCATTGTTATGCATCAAAGTTGGGTATTAAGGCTGTTTTAAGCCAACAAACCAAACCAGTGGCTTTATAGAGTGAGAAATTATCAGGTGCTAGGAGAAGATACAGCACGTACGATGTGGAGTTCTATGCCATTATCCAAGCGATTAAACATTGGAGACACTATCTTTTTATCACGAGTTTGCTCTCTTCACATACCATGATACCTTGAAACATTTGGACAGCCAAGTAAAAGTTTGCGCAAGACACGCAAGCTGGGTTGCTTACTTGCAACAATTCACTTTCACTATTAGGCATCAGTCCAACAAGATGAATAAGGTTGGAGACGCGTTGAGCCTCATACATTGTTTGTTCATGACACTACACTCTTTGGTACCAGGTTTCGCTATACTCTACACTTCTGATCCCTACTTTGCATCTATTTTGCATGATGTCCAGTTGGGAATGCGATCGAAATTTACATTACATGAGGGATTTCTTTCCAAAGGCAAACAAATATGTGCTCCACATAGCAGTTTACGACTGCGTATCATTGAGGAATTACATGGAAAAGGTCATGTGAGCAGAGACAGAACATCACAACTGGTAACCGCATCATACTTTTGGCCGGGTTTGCGAAGAGATGTTGAGAGGTTTGTGGAACGATGTCGATCTTGTCAAATGGCAAAGGGCCATGCTTCCAAATGCGGGTTTATACCTTCCTCTTCTAGTGCCAACACAACCTTGGACAAATTTGAGTATGGATTTTATTCTTGGACTCCCAAGAACACAGCGAGATAACGATTGAATGATTGAGTTTGTTGTGTTTCAAAATGTCACATTTTAAGGCATGTAAAAAGACAACAAATGTTGTGTTTGTTGCCAATTTGTTTTTCCGAGACATATCGTTTACATGGATTGCCGAGTTCTATTGTCTCGACCGTGACATGAGAATTCTGAGCCATTTCTGGAGACTTTTGTGGAAGTTGTTAGGTACTAGTCTTGACATGAGTACTACGTACCATCTTCAAACAGATGGGCGGACAGAAGTTACTAATCGAGCTTTGGGGAATATTCTTCTTAGCTTGGTAGGAGACAATATCAGAACGTGGGGATTAAAACTCCCTTAAGCAGAGTTTGCTCATAACCACACCAATAATCGCAGTCTTGGAGGCAATTGTTAACTTGGAAGCTTCAGCAATCAAATATAAGGTTGCAGCTGATAAACATAGGCATGAAGTCTTATTTAAGCCAGGTGATATGGTGTGGGTGGTTCTAACAAAGGAGAGACTTCCCCTACATGAGTACAACAAGTTGAGTTCAAAGAAGATGGGCCACTTAAAGTTTTGGAACGCATTAATCCGAAGAGTTACCAGCACACATTCGCACGGCAAGTGTCTCAATGACAAGCACTTGACACCGTTCCATGGAGACACACACAATACATATTCAGAGGCGAATCTTTTCATACCTCCGGAGACCTGATGCAGCGCATCTTACACTTGTTGAAGATGAGTCATTTGTTTATTTTGTCTTAGGAATAAGAGTTAGACGAGAAGTTGTTTCCTCTCTTTAAGGAGAGGTTTAGATTTTCTGTTACAATTAGATTATTTTTATTTATAAGTACCCTATTGCTTGTAACGTGATATTCAATTTTTAGAATAATATCATAAAGCTTTCAGCTATCTAATCCCCTTTAAGATTAGCTTGCGACTTTGGCTTCTGATCAGGAAGAACAAACTGTACTCGGCATTCGGAGAATCAACGAGTTTGGTTTGCTACGTGCGCCACATCACCCTTCATCTATTTGTGATTTATCGTTCTAAGCAAGGGTGGATTTTAGATAAACAGAAAACTACTTACCTCTCATTCGGACTGGAACGGGACTTTCTGAATGCGGTTTAGGGTGAAAAGAGTCTCTATATGGGCGAGGAGGAGGATTCCACCGGTGGTTCTGGAACCTTCCAGACTCACGCGGGGGGCAACCATTGTATGAACTGGATGGATGAGGGCCTTTGTGTTTTCCTTGATATCTCGGACCTGCAAGACAACCATATCAGACTTCCCATTCAGAAGCATCTATATGTGTGTATATATATATAAACAGGTATCACGGTGAATAGCTTCACCATAACTAGAAGATTGTCGATATCTCCAGTTATCTTGATTCTCGTATGGTGCATGCCTCATTCTCTCATGGTTATCAGGAAAGTTTCTTTCTTCATAACTCAGCCCATAGTGAGATCTGTTTGAGTACGATGGAGGATCCCTGGGCAACTTCATAAGGTGGCCAGGCTCTGTAAATGAGTATTGATGCTGTGATGGAGGTGGACGGGAAGGAGGAGGAGGATGTGGATGAGATGGATAAGGCTTATGCTGGAAATTAGAAGCATCTGCCTGTGGAATGCTATTTGTCAGTTGTACATTGGAACTGTAAGATGAATCCAGACATTGGTAATGCATTGTGTTTCCAGACGGTGGCGGAGTAATCCTAGGAGGACCAGCCTGCTGATCTCCCTGCATATTGGCCGGTAATAGGATAAGTGACCATATCAAGATAATTTATTATTGAAAGAGGATCCTAAAACAAAAAAAATACGTACATGCATGTTGGAATATCCACCATTGTCATAGCCATTAAAGTAGGAATCAGACACGGCACACTGTGCCGGCAGTGGAGGTGGTGGCGACGAAGATGGCAATGGTGGAGATGACAAGGACACATGCTTATGTGAAGTGCCAAATACAGGTCGATGATGTTGTTCAAGCTGACAAGTAGTAGCCATTGTATTATCAGCTTGACCAGTGTGTGTGCAGCTTCCAGTTTCCCAAGCCGGAGCCACATCTTCCATTTCAAGCTCACCATCAACATCTTCCAGTATAAGCGTATGCCTTTCAGCAGTGGAGGATGAGACATTTTCTTCAAGGATTCTGGACTCATGTTCAGGGGTGACAGACTCAAAATCTCCTCCATCTGAGTCACTCCCTCCCTCCGAGTCACTCCATCCCTCCTCATCCTTAAGCATTGCAGGCATGCAAAATCCAGGGAGCTGGAGAGTTGAATTACTGAAACCCAAAGATGAAATAATTAACAAATCCGGAGACAAGGACACATATATAGATTCAAATCACCAAAAATCTAACCTTCCATATTCATCCACCAGCATACCCTCCATATCTCTCACAGGATCATCCAATGACCTTTCTGTTCGAGCTGAGCGTCGAGAATAAAGGCAAGCAGGAACTATACTATGTGAATCAAGTTCTCTTATATGGTGACGAATGATAGATTCAGACAAGATCCGTCTTTCAAGCCAAAGCTTTAAAACCTATAGATAGCACAAAGGTTGAGAAATAGTAACAATAGGAACGAGCTACCAAAACCTATTGCATACCTTTAAGCACTGTGTCCGATTTTCTTGTGTGGTGGCTCCAGCAGGGACAGCAGCGGCCAATAGTCGAGGTAAAATTACTTGAATGGCTGAAAGATAAACACAACCAGTATCACCTGAAAAGTGGGGCAATTCACGGTCAATCCTTAGAACTTTACTAATGCGGCAAAACAAAACATATCGCACACACGACATACCTTTCAGACCTTTAGAGCACTGCGCAATAGAATCCACAAGGAAAAATAAATCCACCCTCCTCTTTAAATTTGACTCACTTTCTAAAGTATGAGCCAAAATCTCCATGGCCTAGTTGAGAAGGTTCATCAAGAATTATTAACAACAGATACTGCAAACAAGAACGCTCTCACAAGATACACTAAGCACGCAAAAATAATTCACCCATACTTCATCAACTAGATGAACCAAAAAACACAAATGATTGTTGGCTGTCAAGAGCATCCTACACGATAGCATGATTCCTAATAATGCAGCATCCGTCATTCACTATGATATTAACAATGCATCAGAAATGACAATCTCAAATCCTAAAACTGGAGAAACTGACCATTTACATGACTTGTCGCAGAAACAAACAGGTAATATAAATCAAAGAAAAGGAAATATTTTCGACCTTTGCAGGCACACCAAATTTCATCAAATCCATAGCCAAACGAGTTGCTCGGCCAATACTCTCCTTTGTCCTCACCAATGAACTAAGCGCATCCTCGAAAGATTCACGAGTGGTTTGCACATCAGAACTAAGAACTTTCTGTCCCAGACATATACCTGTTTCTATTCTTTCTTCTTCTTTGGCAATGGCATCACAAACAATTTTCTTCTCACCAGACTGATCATTTGGGCTGCAGCTACTGTTGTTCTGTATATCATTTTCACTTTCTGCGGTAGAAATGTGGTAAACTGAGTTGCTGTGTGGAGTGCCCCTAACAGGAGTGTCTGCAATATTAGCAGGAGATAAACTCATTTTTTCACGTAAAAGGTTCTCAGATACTGAGACAGAATTGTTGGTTTGGACCTGGTGCTTCTGATCATCAGTCTCACCACTGCCAAAAAAAAAAACGGGTATAACCTTTTGTTAGTCAACTAGTTCAGTGGTAAAGCAGAAGACTTCGTTGACATTGGAACTCAGAAAATATTAAAATAACAAAAAACAGAATCTTTCTGGTGTCTGCCTACAGCTCCATACACACATTCTCCACATAGACTTTAATACGCAAACAAAAAAATATCACATTATAGAAGTTGAAATTCTTAAAAGGACAAAACAACCTTGACGGAAAATGTACAAAGAAAATAAATAACAATTATAGGAAACATAATTCTTTTGTGAATCTCTATTATAGACAGATTTTTAGTTCTCTTCACCCTATGTTTGAGGACTGCAAAAGAAACTCCTTCTGAGCTTAGGATAGAACCTGTCAGAATCGCACAAAAGTTCTACACACCAATTCAAGGGTATATTCACGGAAGCTGGCATTAAAAGAAATACTAAAGATGGTGACTAGCATTAAAAGAAATACTAACGATGAAGACAAGCTTTAAGAGAAATACTAACGATGGAGACTAGCATTCAAAGAAAATATTAACAAGTAAAAGCAGACGAGAGACGGTACAGGAAATAATAACAATAGGGACTCACATCATTTTGAGCTGCCCATTATCCTCAACAGCGTCCTCACATTTGCTATACCCTGTTTCATTCAGAGGTTCACTTTCATCAACTATCACATCACTTTCAGCTACGGAGTTGTGTGGATTTGGTGTTGTTTGAGCTGGTTTAACAATAGCAAATTCTTCACCCTGACTTCCATGCTCTTCTTTCTCCTGCTTATTCACCACTAAACAAGACGATGGAGAACGTTCAATAGATTCAGACTGAACAACCTGAGCCACGCAAGCATCACTTTTAATGTTTTCTTCATCTAGAGACTCACGAAAATTTTCCAATGAATCACAAACATCATGATCCTGGCTTCTGTGCTCGCCAAAAAATTGAGAAGGCATGCTTAATGAGCATATTCCAGAGGCCTTGTTTGCTGATGAATCCACTGTAATTGGATCCAAGGAGGTTTCAATTTCAGCAACTTGGCAGCACTGTACGACAGAAAGATTAGACTCACTAGCTGGCAATATAATGAGTTGTGAATCCCAGGAGCACATAGCTGCAAGAACGCTAGCTGTCTGGTCTTCCCCAGCTGGCGAACTGCTAATTTGATTAGACTGGCGTCCAGCTGCTTTATCATCTGGTGCCTTGATAACCTCTTTCCCACTACCAGCATTTTCTTTCTCTCCCACAATTTGATCGCAAGCCTCAGACAGAGACATTCCGTCAGAAGATTTATCTAAAGGAGATGGAACTACATTAATAATGTCATCTGAGTGCTTCGCAGACACTTCAAAGTTTTTAGATTCTTCAACTGCAATAGTATCATGACTAGAAATAAAATCAGAAGGGCTTGTCTGAGCTGCACTGACCAAAATGTCCTTAGATGATCTTTCTTCAACCTGCAAAGAGCCATTGGGCTCATGATTACCATAAAATTCTCTACTCATCCTGACTCTGGCTCGTTTCACCAGGGGTAAGTGCTCGTCTCCGTTCTCTTCAGAAGCCCTCTCAGTAAACCTTTCATGAGAAATTTGTAATGCTTGAACACTATTACGTGCTTCATCCCCAACAACTTCTGCTTCAACTTTAGCTGGAGGATCAACAGAATCAGTGGTTCCACGTTTCCTGGTAGGTTTTCTCTTCTTTCTCTTAACCATGGTATTAATTTGGAAATTAAGCCCCTTATTGAGTTCATAATCTCCTTCATGTAATTGTCCACCAGAATCAATTTGTTCGAATTTGGATCCAGAATCTGCACCATTGCCTTCATTCCCAGTATTATTATCAGATTCAGCTGCCGCAATTTCAGAGGCAATTTCTTCGTCACTTCCATGTGAGTTTAGAGCTGATGAAACCACATCATCTGATTCAAAATGACCTGATGATCTTCTGATCCTTTTTCTCCTCAATGCTATATCTTCCATGTTATTAATACTCTGTCCACCATCGCTGTATTGCAACATGGTGCTTTGAAGGGTATCTGATTGCAACCTTGACGAACTTTTAGAGCGCTGAACTAAACCTGTTTTTTTTGGTGGAGCACACTTTTGAGATCGTGTCCCTCCAATTCTCCTTCTTGAAGAATATGTTGCTATCTTACGTGGTTCTTTAACAGGACTACCACAGGTTTTGCTACGGGTTAAACTGTTATCACGCAGGGCTAGCATTTGTTCAGCAGCTGAAGCATCTTCATTAAGCAGGGTAGATTCATCTCTACCATGACTAGGATCAGACTTCATTTGTATTAGACTTGTCCCAGTTGGATTTTCATTGACCTGAGGCAACAGTGAAGTATTCACAGCACTCCCAAGAGTGGTATCTTCAGCAGATTTGGGATCACCAGCTTGCTCTTGCTGCTTCAGCTTCTCATAACTCTCTGTAATCTCCTTTATAGCACGAACAAAATCTGAGCCTTTTGCATGACGTTTAGTTAAAAGTGATTGCTTCTTCTCCTCCGTAAATGCTTCAACATCAGCAGGATTGCAGAAAGCTCTGCATATGAAAATAAAATAACAACAAAATGTCACCAACTTCATACGTTTACATACAAGAATAGTTTTCAATAATCTTTAGGGCAGAGCAGAAAGCATGCCCTGGGCACTCTACATCACGACTTTTATCAGTTCATAAATCAAATTTGGCTCTTGCGAATTTGTGTTGTTCACAAAATACCCTCTAGACTACAATGAATTCATCAATATTATCTATCAAAATCTTAAATAAACTAACCCAAGGCTTAAAAGGAAAATCTAACTATATATACTTCTTACTCATGTCTGTACGCTTATTTCCTCAGAAATGGCAGGATATCTACTATGCAGGAAAAAGAATGTCACCCAAATCAAGTCGAATAACTATGCTAAACCCAACAGCGCAAAGTAAATGTCCAACAAGAAGCAAATGTTCCCAACTATCTAGCGATAGAGACATTTCTCACTACACATATGGAAGGTGTGAATGATTCAACAGAGAAAACACTTGGCGAAATAACATAATTATACATATACATTCATTACTCTGCCACTTGATTAACATCAGCAGATCAAATGAACCCAGATTTAAGCACCAGACTTGATCATGATAGATGAGTGAAAATTAGAACTGTGCTGTCATTTGGGGGGGAGGAGGGGGAAGGGGGAGCAAAGTACATCTTGCCTTAACATTATAATCTAACACTGAAGCCGATAAACAAGGCTATTGACTTCTCCACAGTAAATAATATAGAGAAAAGAAACCAAAAGTCATGACTTCACTATGCAATTTCAATGAAGTAAACCAAAGTGCGATGTAAAACAAACATTCAAACTTGAATTTTAGCATTCAGCCACAGAGTACAACCATATGCAAAATAACGTACGATAGAGTAAAGGGAAAAAGATGAGAGCTCACATCTGTTGTGTTCCAAAAAAGTGAACCAACACTTTCTTCCAATCATTTGAATAACCCCACTTTTCCGGCTCACTAACCTGAAACCGCGACCAACAATAAGCAGACGGACAAGAATTCCAGGAAAAAAAAGTAAAATAAGAAAGGCCTGAGAGAGAGAGACGAGAATTTAAAGCATATTACCACAATGACTTGACAAGAATATAACACATGAACTTATTATGGGATATTTGATACAGCTGCGGCTGAAACGATAACAAAACTATAACATTTGTGCTCCTAACCCAACTAACAAAATGAAAAAGAAATCCAGATCCATTCAAAAAAGCTTCATATCGATTAGGGACGAGAACTGGAACCTCAGTTGACAATCGACAAGAAAGATCCAACTTAAGAAATTTTTCAATTCTAAAATACGAGGAGAAACAGGTAAGCGTGCAAATATGAATGGTAGATAGATAGGGTTTGCGAAGTTATGTGGAGAAACTTAGCAGGCATCCTATACAAAACGAAACCCAGAAAATTAACAATGAAAAAAGGGAGGCACATACCGCGGCAGGCCAAGCAGGAAAACCTTTGACTTTGGCAAGCACAAGGTCGCCTACCTTCCACTGTCGGCAGGCAGCAGCTACGGCGGCAGCCTTACCACCGCCTTTCCTGCGGCTCGGAGCCATACAATAAAACTGGAATAAAAAGAAGATGAGATTCTAACACTCGAAGTAAAGCAAAAATCGGAGGCGGAAAGGAACAGATTGCGAGTGTCTAGGGTTTTCGGTAACAGATGAAATCGCAGGCATTGAAACCCCTGCCCAATCGAATCGGAACAACTGGGTTAGCGAGACGGCGGAGAAATAACCCTCCGTAAACCCTAATTGGAGAAGGACGATTATTGTAGATTGTTTCGCTTTCGTTTGTGGAAGAAGAGGATTCACACATGAACCTAGAAATCAACCCCAAAGAAAAAAAGAAAAGAAAATAATCTGATGATATGATTCTTGTTAACATGCGCCTTGGCTTGCTGCATTTTCTGCTCCTGAACTAACCACTGCCTGCCTGTCTACTTCAAAAATCCATGTGTTGAGGCCCATTAGTGGCTCAATATGGCCCATTAGTGGTTCAACATGGCCCATTTAAGATGTCTCGCACAGCGCCAATAGAGTATTTAATGCGATCAGACAGCGATCGTCTCACAAAGTTTTGATTTGGAAATTTTGCCCAAAATTCATGAAGAAACGTCAGTGTTCCCAGAAACCTATTTGATTCATTTATATCTAAACAAAAAACAAAACCATGTATCAGTCTACACTCTAGAGTATATCTATAAATAACAATTATAGCATATATTCATATTCATGTTACCTATCTACCACTTCAAGTTGATGGCCAAATCAAGAATGGCTTCAACTTGACGGATGGTTCGCTGTTTCTCCTGCTGCTTGAACTTAAGTGCTATAGCTTCAGGATCAAGCCCTTCTCCTCTTTGAGCAGCTTCAGCGTCTTCCTCTATTCTCACTTCCTGTAGCAATGCATCCACTTCTCTTACAAAGTCTACTCTCAGAAGGGTGTTGTCCATGTCAGTCTCAATGGGAGGTCGCAACAGTCCTTGATGCTGCAAACACAGAATGCATCAGTATATGTTCAAAGGATCTTATTTTTTAATAAGGAGAAAAAAACAAAGGGATACACCATATCAATGTCGAATCCCGGTGGCATTAAGATGCTGAAGGGATCTTCTCGTGGGAAGGTCTCAGTCATTCGTTTTCTGCAGTCCTTCAGCCAAATGGCGTCTTCAAAACCATCATGCATGTTTAGAAGATCATTCAGCAGTTTCATCGCAGGACTTGCTTGCCGTTTTAAGATCTCTGTCTGGATAGAGAGACACCCAACCCAATATAAGGTTTCAGTTTCATCTTAGCCTCTCCTAAATACTTAGGTAGCTCGGAAACGCTAATTCTAAGATAAAGTTTCGTGGCTTAAAGTAATCCCAACAAGAAATCATAGCGGAGGAAGTAAGCCATAATTTGTATGACTACTATGATTTGAGCATCTCCCTTCACAAATGAGTAAGTTTGGAGATGCTGATATAAAGCATCAGAAGTTCAAGATCCTAAAGCATAGAAAATAATCCAGAGAAGCAATTACCTCGACTCTTCTATATAAAAGATCAAGACTTTTTATAGCATCCTTTTCATCCTGAAAGTAACAGATGAGTGAGGACTTACGCTAATACAACAAGACCACAGAACCTAAAGGAACCTTTCCATCATGAAGACGGATAAATGCGAAGATTAATGACAAGGAACAAATGTTACATCGCGGCGAGCAAGGTCAAGCCGGTTCCATATGATCATGAGGACAAGCTCGTCAAGTTCTCCTTTCTCAGCTGCTTCTTCTATCCGCTGCACAAATTCTACATATAAATTAGACTTGAAAGAGACTCCACTTCATTTCCTTCACTATCAATCTATCTATAAGGGGGACTGTAACCTCTTCAACTTCCTCCGCAGCTCTGATGAAGCTGGAGACGAGCTTTCTGGCTTTCCTTAAGTCTTCCTCAGGAAATTCCTTCAATCTCATGCCGATTTCACGATACTCTTGGATCTTTCTCTCTTCTTCTTCTTCTTCCTCCAGCTGCATCCGCCGAAACTCTTTAGTCTTCTCTCTCTGTTGAGCTTGCCATTCCTGATACACTCAAAAACCTAAGAAATTCAGAACAAAAAAAAAAAAAAAGAGAAAGCAAGTAAATGGATGAGAGGAGACGAACGTCATCGTAATACTCCGGTGGCATTCCTTCGAGAAGCACTTCATTTTTCTCCGAGCATCTTCTAAGGAATTTGGCTGAAAAATCGACAGGATAAGGATAATTTAGACGAAAACAAAATTAATTAGGAAGCCCCGAGAAACTTACGTATAGAAATGGAGGACTCTGTAGTCAGCGTCTTCCTAGCGCAAACAGCCCCAACGGTGAAGAGAGGAGATGCCAACGTTAGCGCCACAGCCATAGTCGAGCTTGAGCTTCTTCGGTCTCTGTAGAGAGGAGATGAAGGGTTTAGTGAGAAGACAACTCACCGAGAGCAAGTGTGGAACCGTTCCGAGTCATATCTAATATTTCTTTGTAATTGTAACATCACACCTCTAAATTTACAAAATGTCAACTTTGCTCCGTATAATTATACAAATAACAGTCCCATCCTTTTAACTTGTTGATATCAACAGTTAGCCCCACAATTTTGATAATACCACTCAAATCCAGAAATGTTTGAATTTTACAATTAAGCCCCCATCACCTATTAAAATAAAGAGCTAAACTCTAGAAATTTAATTGAAACCACAACATCAGAATACCTTTGAGCAAGTGTTCCAAATTACCCTATTTAAAGTTCTGAAAAGATTTTTGCTACGAGGTTGATGCACAAAAATTGGCATGCTTCCTCCGTCAAATAGATATCCAATGCGTATTAAATAATCTTGGCTGCGACAAGTTTTTATACTGTAAAATACGAACATTAACATGATCTTTTCTGATCCTATAATTTTCTTTTTTTTGGTAGCTAGATGATGTTTTATTTTGTTTTTCCTAACGTATATTTTATGATCTTCTAGTCGTTTTCGATCAAATCATTTCAGATGTTTTGCTTTATAAAAAAAGAGTAGTGAGAAAGCATATCCGTGGATTGAAATAAGTTAGCAAAAGCAAATGGAAAGTGGCCTAATTTAATGATGAGAATCTACAGTGATTATAATAATTGGAAGATTGGTGTATTACTATTACTAGTAAACATAAACTCCTCCGCGAGAGGAGTGACAGCTGCTGATTCGATCATAGTCTCTCAGAAAAATATAAAAAAGAAGATGTAAATGAAGAAGAAAGAAACAGAGTGGAATCAGAATCTGATCCCTCTTCCTTTTTTGAAAAACTTGTAAAAGTTTCCCTTAATTTCTTCTCTTCTCTCTCGTTGCATCCTGAAACACGTTATTCTGCAATTAATAAATGATAAAACCTTTTAGATTTTGCATTATAAAAACCTAGTTAATGTCACTATCTTCTCTGCACACATCACTCGATTACCCTTTACTTACTTCCCAAACTCTCTTCATCACAATCTATTCTATGGCAAAGAACTCACACGGTAGCAGCAGCAAGAAGAAGCAAGAAAACAGAGTGTGTGAGAGGATCTTTAGAGCACTGACGAGTCCTGTCCGAACCGTGCGCCGCATCTCCACCAGACCTTCACCAAGCCGCAGAGCAGAGGATGTTGGCTTCAAATATGCAGAGACATCGAATCATGCAGCCAAACCCATTACAAAGATGGAACCGAAGAAGACGGTGATCGGTCGAGTGGAGACGACGGTCAAAACGGATGAGAAGTTCACAGATTATATAAAGAAAGCGAAGCTGAAGATAAGGGCAATGACGAATCTGGACGATGCGTGGGAGACAAGTGAAGCAGATGAGACACGTGATCATCGTCACCATGTCGTCCCTATCTCTCACGAGGGTAGTAGCAGTGGAAGATCATCAGATCAGTTCTCTGAGTACATTAAGAAGGCAAAGATGAAGCTTAGATCTTCTTCCACCATCGCTCGTGCTAATTCACCTTATGATTCTTTCCGTTGATGACTTTCCTCGAGATTATGTATGAATAATGTTGGCCTAAGAAAGACCATAATTTATATATATGTGTAATGTGTAGTGTGGTTTGATTGTACTTGACAAGTCCATTGGATATGTTGCATTAATTATTTAAATAACACTTGGGTTTCTTTCAAACAAACAAATGATAACTAATGATCATATATATATATGGGCTCTGATCATGGACACAGGTTTGAATATGTTTATCGAAGAAATGACACAGGTTTTTATCGACCAATGAAGTGACAGGCATGCATGTTCTTTAAATCCGTTATGATAATAGTAACCCAACATGATGACCTCTTCTTTTGGTAAGAAGGTTTTTGTCGTACGTAACGTAACTATAACATGATGATGACCTCTTCTTATATTTATTTTCAAACAAACTGGTTTTTCTTTTCTTTTTGTTTGTTTGTCAACTTTACACATTAACTAGTTTTTATTTCTGTTGACACAGAATATATGTAAAAATGTTTTTTATTTATTTTAAATTCATCTAACAATGCCAACCGCATAATACCATTATTGTAGATCCATCTGAATCAAAAAGGGCAGATTCAGTTGAGATTTCATTTTCTTATTTTACTCAAATTGTTATTTGTCTGGTCTTACCACGTAGATGTGTTAGTTACTCACACATCTATAATTAATTGGATATATAAATTTGATAAAAGAATTCTCAAATATCAACTATATATAAGAACATCAATGTAATATTCGTTAATTGGAATTTATCCTCGTTAAATACGAAACCTATATAAGCTACACATATAGTATGCTCTAAATGAATAATGTAAATAAGCTATTAATTAATTTTGTTGTTTCGATCATGTTATATAATAAAGTGGAGAATGTACCTTTTGGAAGATCAAGAGTCAAGTTCGACTCCAGATTCACATATTAATATCTACTGCTCTTAGTTACTATAAACAATATATATAAATAGTCGTCTTAATTAATACCAAACGAATCTCATGATCGGCCATTTTGCCACCAAATTAGTCAGATTAAATAAATTACAGTCATATGTCAACTAAATCTGACGTTTGCTAAAGTGGCATGAAGGAAAACTCGAAGGCGTCTAGTGCTATAAATTTCGATTATAAAGATAAGTCACGCCCCTCTTTTTTTTTGTTTGTTTCTTGACCCGAATTGTACTTTGTTCTAACAATTAAGAATAATAATAACTCTATTTTATAATTTAGTAGTATAGTTTATTGTTGTGAATGCAAATTGAGAATGTAGTTAGCTTCGATGGATGAGCGACTAGTCGACGATGTGTAGACGAGGATAACTGGACGGTGGCACGATAGCTGACTCATGATGGATTCACTTTTATTTATTTATTTTGCCAGCAAATATATGTAAAAAGAATTGTGTGTTTACTCGAATTCGTCAATGGCCTGATCAGAAAAGGCAAGCACGAAAATGAGGAAGAAATCAATGACCTCTCAGTGACAGAGAGAACAATCCAAAGGGTTTCTTGATATGTTAATTTAATGGTTGGTTAGTACAATGTGGAGGTGATTCAGAAAACATATAAAAACATGGAAAACGACGTAGAGGCGTCTACTTGAGAAAAGTCCAGCTACCCTTTTTGATCTTTAGTTAAGCTGCTTAATTAATAATAATTAAAACGTGAAGAAAAAAGAGAGAAGAAGAAAGGATGAGGTTAATTAGTAAGTAGTAAAGCTTAATAGATGTTAAAAAAGAGAAGAAGACAGTTGCAATGATCCATCGGTTGGTACATAACATAACATCGGTTAGGTAGTTGTAAAGCCCAGATGCAAACTGTTGTGAAACGACGTCGTAAAGTAGAAATGGGATTTTGTCTTTTCCATCAAGCGAGAAGGCTGAGATCCTGGTGGGGGCATTCTGATGTGGAACTAATAAGGGATCTTATTCATTTTAAATAGGGACTACTTCTGTCTTTCTGTCTGTCTACACATGATTCCATTTCAATTATCTTCTATATAATTATAATATATATAGTGAGGTTCGATCCCCCCTACCTAATAGTATATATAAAGACTTGTCATTCATTGTTATTAATTACTTATAGACTCTCTCTTCATTACATTTTCCTCTCCCTTCCCTTAAACCTTTAAACCTTTAGACCTTCACATTGATGGCTGAAACGCCTCTTCAAAAGAATCATCCTCAGCCTTCTCCTCCTGTGCTTTTGTCCGATTCCGCGGCTAAAGACGTCTTGATCTCCTGGTTTCGTGGCGAGTTTGCTGCGGCCAACGCCATTATCGATGCCCTTTGCGCCCACCTTATGCAGAGCTCCCGCGGTTCGCCCGAATATGAGCCCGTCATGGCAGCTCTTCATCGCCGGAGGCTCAACTGGATTCCGATGCTCCAAATGCAGAAATACCATTCCATCTCCCAAGTCACCCTCGAGCTTCAATCGGCCACTCACAAAAAATGCATTCATCATGACAAAGCAGCACCACCAGCTGCCATGGATATCGATGATGATTCTCCCTCTAGCGACATCACTGAAGGAGGCTCTCGGGAAGAAGACCGCGTCGATGATAATGAAACTATCACAATCTGTTGCAATCACGACCAAGAATGTGAATCGCGAGCATCCCTCCTCAAGCAGTCTAAACGTTTTTCGGCCAAAGAATACGTTCGAGGACACACGGCAAGTTCAAAACACATCCTCCATCCTCTTCTTTACCCAGACTTGATGATACCAAACCAAGCACACTTGCTTGCTTGAGGTTTGATAGTTATTTAGTAACTCAAACCAAAAAGCCTTTCAAAACTTTTCATATTTTATTCCATCATATATAGTTATATTTCGACTCGTTAGTGTAATCTCCAAAGTTGCTTCATTGTTTCCAAGACTAAGACTGCCTGCTTGATCGTGGCAGGCCAATGTTGTCAAAGGACTAAAACTGTATGAAAATGTCTTCTCTGGAACTCAACTCTCCAAGCTTCTGGATTCTGCGTATCAGCTCCGAGAGGCTGGTCGGAATCACCAACTTTCAGGTGCATTTCAAATTGATATTTGCATCTTTTCATTCTTTTCAACCTCACAAGTGTTCCCTCTTCTCAAATGCAGGGGAGACATTTGTTCTGTTCAACAAGAACACCAAAGGAACCAAAAGAGAGCTTATTCAGCTGGGAGTACCAATTTTCGGGAATGAACACTCTGGTAAGATTACGATGAGTTGGTGCATTCTCTTTCCGTAAACATTTTTTAATATACAAATTATATATTAACCTCTTCTAATAATTCCTGACCTTGTGCTTCGAGAGAGAGAGATCCCAATTCTTATTCAAACTGTAATCGATCATCTTCTTCAATGGCGCCTGATTCCTGAATACAAACGACCAAATGGCTGTGTGATCAACTTCTTCGACGAGGTACTTACACTTCCATTCCAGAACAATATTTCTCCATCTTGCTTGCTAAGGATTGTGCTTTGTTTGCAGGAAGAACACTCTCAACCATTCCAGAAACCACCTCACTTGGATCAACCCATTTCTACTCTTGTATTGTCTGAATCAACCATGGTGTTTGGGCACAGACTTGGGGTCGATAAAGATGGTAACTTCAGAGGCTCACTCACTCTCCCACTAAAGGAAGGGTAATGGAAACATTCCGTTTATTCCCCAACTGCCATGTTGACTGTATAAAAGATTTGTTATTAATCAGAAGAATGTCACAGGTCGTTGCTAGTGATGAGGGGTAATAGCGCAGATATGGCTAGGCATGTAATGTGTCCTTCCTCCAACAAAAGAGTAGCAATCACCTTCTTCACAATCAAACCAAATTCCTGTAATGTCCAGCCTCCGCCCACCACGAACCCTGTCACTCTATGGCGACCAGGAACCCCAGCTGCTCCTGTTTGCGGTATGGTCAGAGCTCCAATGGTGATGCTAGCTCCGCCTCCCAAGAGGCTTGATGCCGGGACTGGAGTGTTCTTGCCGTGGACACCGCCAGCATCAAGAAAACCAACAAAGCATCTTCCACCGCGTGTCCAGAGGCTGCGTCTCCTGTCGTCAGCGAAGTCGGTGGCAAATCGTGAATCCTTGTCGCCGGAGATAGGAGTGAGCTGAGTCTATTTGTGTCACATACGGAACCTCTTTCCTTTTTTATACGAGTCTTATGGCTTACTTGGTTACATACTTGATTCTTGAATTTGGTGGAGTATTTCTTGTTTCTTCTTAACATTTTTCTTTGAAGATTAGGATATTTTGCCACATATTCTGCTATTAGAGAAATTAAAATTATTTTTTTTATTTTTTTTTTTTAATAAAAAAGGATGGAGCCAATCTGGGTTCGCCATTGGCTCCTTCTTTTTTAATTAAAAAAAAAAAAAAAAAAAAAAAAAATTAAAATTAAAATTAAGAACCCACCGTCAAAGGTGCTCTTACATTATTTACAGTGAAGCTGCGCACACAACTTTGAACTATTTGAAAAAATCTTAAGATATGCCTCCATTTGCCTGATATTTTACAGTTCTTCCTTCAGCTTCAATCAACAGAAGAGGAAATTTGATCGAATTTGCCTATACACAGATGGTTCCTTCAATTTCTTTTCGGATTAAAGTAAAAGAGTATGAAGAAGAAAGCAGAGAGTTGATTCTGTTTTTTTTTTGTTTTTATATAATTCAACTGGATGAAACGACAGAAACACATAGCTTCAGTTTCATAATCTAATAAAGAACTAACCATATATATTACTCATTTCTTCATATATACCAAAGCCACCCTCTAACACAAAAATCACGGCGAGAAAAGAAATCTCTTCAGTCTTCTTCCTAAAAAAATGCACAGAAGAACGGACGATGACAGCAGCAGCTCTCTGCAACCTCCAGGCATTTGCCATTGGCTGTTTAGATTTGTGGTGGCTTAACTAGGAATACTGGGAGAGAAAGAGATAATGAAGTTAAGCCTGAGAGGAACACACTGATCAATAAGGGATCAAGGTCTGACATCACATATATCAAGCAAATAGATGACTCGGAGGATAATGGCAAACACAAGAACAAGTCACCTGGCACGTCAAGCTAAGAATAAGAGAGAGAGATAGCTATTACAGAGGCTGATGGTAGTAGCGGCCTAAAGAAGAGGTTATATGAGAAGGGAACGCACAACATGCCGAATGCGCCAACCCCTAAGCAACAAATTACTCAGCTTGAAGCAGGGAAACCACCACAGCCTCACAGACGTCTGTGAGGCCCCTTTTAAATGAGAAGATGAGAAAAAGCTTAGCCTAGAACTAAACACATGAGTCTCTTTCTTCATTCATGGTTTCTCTGTTGGATAGAAGAACCAACAGACACTGTAATGCTAAGTGTTATCCATATACTCAATTCTTTTATTTTTCTTTAAAAGTTACCAGCTGTATTCTAGAGAAGGAAACGTATATGTATTCGCACTTCTGTTGAATATTTCATCACAGAACTCTATGATTTACAATAAAGGGGATTGCTCATATTCCTTTATCGAGCAATGTTCACATTCCTTTGCCTAAAACCCACTTACCTAATATGTTTTCACAGAGAAGTTGAATGAAGAATCATTCTAAGGAAGAGAAGACAAAGAATCGCCATTCTTCTAATCACATAATGAGTACCCTACTCTGTTCTTCCCAACCATCCAAGCTATAGTAAGAGGCAAAAAGTGAAAGAAAACTATTGTGAGTTACCATAAAAATCCGCTGAATAATTATCATTCAAATTCTGAAGGAGCCATACCTTCCAGGCATACATTGCAAAGAAGACAATTGTATCAGCAGACCAGACAAGAGGAAAGGATTTCCAAAAGAAGGGTATAGCAACATTGAGCAACGGGATGATCAGAAATAGGTAGTTAAGAGCCTCTTTCTCTTTACTTGGACAGTCTCGTGCTCGAAGAGAAGGAATAGCTATAGATATACATATATAAAATAAGTAGAAGGATTAAGGATGAAGCTTAGAACTAAGTCGAAACTGGGAAGTGGACTTACTGAACATCCAAATGGACCACATTCCCATGAGCCTCCATATATCAGGTTCGTTGGAGGGAAAGAGGAGGTTGAAAGAGAGAACACCTCCCACCAACATTGATGCATAACCTTGAACCTCAAAAACTTTGTACAGAGTAGTTCCAGGGACAGCAGGGTTTTTACTGGCGGTGGATGCCCTCGGGGCAAAGGTTGCAGCAGTCTTGTTAACAGCCTGCTTGAATTGACAATTCATTAGCTTGTGCAACTCTTTCAACAGCTTCAAGCACTACGGACCAATCAAAAGGTAAACTGACAGAGTGCATTTTGCTAAGAAGTTGAGACAAATTCTCTGCATATACGTACTCCTTTCCCGCATCGAGGAATTTTAAATAAAAAAGTGGCACCTTTTTCAAGTCTTTGCCGAGATCAGAAGGCGAAGACGATGAGGAAGGAAGAGGAGGTTGCTGCGGTTTCATATCGATATTAGTTTCCTCTTTGGGTTCCAATCCGTCAGCAGCCGCGAGAATCCGGAAAGTTGGTCTTTTATGGCGAAACCCATAAGTGAGAGGTACTGACGAGACCCGCCATTGGCTGCAGAGAGACGAAGAGTGTAAGCACCAACTCATTCTCCTCCAATCTCACCCGATAAGAGAAATATCTCTGGACTTGATTCCATGGCTTTATCGAACCGGTCCTAAATAACCGGATTCCGGTTTTCCAATCAATCATTTATGGGTTAGCTATCAGGCTTGCCGTGTGATATCTAGTCTGGCCCCATGGGCCTTTATCTTTTATTTCGGCCTTTTTTATTAGGAGCCTTTTCTGATTTGCTTTATCCTTTCTTTTTTGGTCTAAAGGGCTTATGCTTTAACTTATTTGCAGTCTTCTTGGGCCAGATCTTCCCTCATTTGTAATATATCTTTGTGACCCAACAAAAAAATTGCCAAAAAGATCTTCCTTTTGATTCCTTCTTCTGAGTTAGAAGATTTTTGCTTCTGGATTTAGATTTCCAGTTTCCAATTCTTGAATATCAACCCATCTTCAAATTCACGCCATATTCAATCTTCAACCGAATTTTAACTTCAGAATTCGCGATCTATCGAACTCGATGAGAATTGGGATATGGTGATCGTTAGGACAAGCTTCTCATGGCGAGCTTTTTGGTGGGCTTCTTGTTGCCTTCGCTACTTCTGGCAGGTATGATTTTATCATCTAACTTGCATCCAAATACAACCCATAATGGTTGAAGATATACGCTCGAGGATTCAATTAAACATTGACTCAACGAGGTGCCAAACCCCCTTACTTTGCTAGTGTTACCCGATACTCCGGTTTTGCCTTTTCTCTACGCAAATCAACAGACTCCTCTTTCTCTTGAGCTTTCAATGGTTTAGTCATTCATGATACATTTCTACCCTTCAACAATGTTATACCTCTACCTATCCTATTAAGGTTCAAGGATGTTATATTAAGTTTATTTATTTGAATGACCCTAGTGTTTTTATGTCAAACAATGGTTGCATATGTGTAGATGTTGCTCTGTCCACCACACTGTGGCTTGAAAAATCCTTGTATTCCCTTGCTTTCTCTTTTATTTTTGCTTTGGATTTGAAGGGTGTTATCATTCATTTTACGTGTTCCAGCTCAGAATTTATCATTTCGCAGAGATACATGAGCTTCTATTTTCCTAATGAATTCTTTCCCCTTCTGTCACAGCTGCACTTATTAACTGGAGTGTGATATCCTTTGTTGATTTGATAGCTTTCCTCCTCCTCCACTATATTGCACCTGAAATTGGTAAGAAGATTGTCTAGTCTCCTTATTTACGCTCTAATTATGCCTTTTGTCTCTGATCTCATATATAGTTCCAACTCCAATGTTTCTATTGTAATAGCTATATCATGGATATTTGATTCTGGGGTTCGGTGCTTCCTCTGTAGAATGAAAGGATTCATGTATAATGTGATCCTCTATAGAATGAAAAGGGTCATGTAGTTTAACATCTACATTTTAACCTGGATTTATGCGTTAGCCTAGAATTTTTATTTTCCATTCTCAGTTTTGATCGCTTTTATCGGTTATGGTTTATAAGCTGATGTTTACTTTCTCAAACTTACATTGGATCTTGCTTTTATTTTGCAAGGATATCGTTTTCAGAGGAGGCATTGGCTATTATGGCCCATTTTCATCTTTTCTTTCGCAGTATTTCTTGCTCAAGTGGTGTACTTTGTCATTTGGGCTGCTTTAGGGCAAGACTGGGATACAGCAGATACTGGCTGGACAACGGTTATTGGCCTTATGATGTAAGAGTTAGTCTCCTTATTTACTTCATCTTACTGCCTTATAAATAATTACTTATTTGTTCATAGACTTGTGTTTGCTTCTGCAGATTAAAGTCTTGGAGAAACCCCACTATTATGTATTTCTTGGCTTTACAACTACTAACATCACTAGTTGCTTTAGCTGACATATACAGTAGTAGATTTGGCTTCTCTCGATGGCGGGGTACATGGTGGTCGCACTTCTCAGAATTTTTCGAACAACTAGGTTTGTAAGTAATGTAGGAGTCCCATACGACTTGTCCAAATACTTACTATTACATATTCTCATTATGTGTTCATCTGGTGAAGTAATGTAGTTAAGAAAAATAAGTTCCCATCTTGTACTATTTTCTTTTTCTATTGTGACATCAACTTCGTTTGACATTATCTCACCGTTTATGACTCAGGCAGTCATCTTAGGGTTGCCTCCTGCTTGTTGTTACCAGCAGTTCAATTGGCAGTGGGAATCTGCAATCCATCATGGGTTTCTTTGCCATTTTTTATTGGCAGCTGTGCCGGTCTTGTGGACTGGTCCTTGACAAGCAACGTTTCAGGACTTTTCAGGTGGATAAATTAATCGATTATCACGCAAAGTTAGTACTTCCTAACCCTTCTTCTCTGAACTTTCAGTTGTTTTTTCTTTTGTTAAGGTGGTGGAGAGTTCTTTATATCTACGCAGGATTCAACGTTGTCCTGCTTTACCTCTATCAGTTACCAATAAATTTTTCAGATATGATTCGATGGATAGCAAGCTTTATAGGTCTATTCAGAATCTCCGTGGAAACTGAAGGCACTGATATTTGTTCTGGACTTTTCCTTCTGTTGTTCTACATCATGGTATGTCTTCTGTTATTTATAGGATTACTATTACTTGCTTTCACACAAGTGTAAAATGATCAATTTTTGTTACTGAACCATATAATTGAACGACAGTTTCTCAGAACAACTGTCAATATGTGGTAATTAACTTATCCGCCTTTACCTGTTTACAAGCTACCACTTTGTTATCAATATATCGGCAATAGTCTGACGTTCCTGTCTTTCTGCCACTGCAGCTATCCTATGTAAGGTCAGACCTTGAGGACATGGACTTTATCATGTCTCCGAGTGACAATAACTTGGCTGAGCGGCTTCTTCCTCCAAAATATTCATTTTTTATTCGAGAATCAAGGTATAGTATGTAGATTTTTGTTTACTTTCTTCCAACTAAGCGCTTCTGTGGTGTTTGACACAGTGTTTCTGTGTTTAAAGGGAAAATTTTATTTGTCTATTTTAATTTTTCTGACTTTTATAAATTATTTGTGACTCTGAAGCAGAAAAGAAAAGCTTGAGTGAATACGCTCACATGATTTGATTTGTTTTATAATTGTAAACTGGGTGATACTTCCTGGTCTTTGGTTCATGGAAGTATAATCCGGCTGTGGGATTAATGTATCATGTAATTTTCTGGTGACACTGAAAATAAGAAGCTGGTTGAATCCTTAATGTATTCATTTGACCACATTATAGTTCTCTGCTAGCATAAACTATGAGGGTTGGGTAAAGCTTAGTACTCTCTTACAGCAGGCACAGCTAGTTCACACAATTTAATGCATGTTCTCTTGGCTGGGCTCTACAAGACTAGTCATTTTAAATTTATTATAGTTACTTTAAACGTAATGTGTTCATTTCTTTCAAATCTGCAGGGCCGGTGTAAGGCACACCAACGTTTTACTGAGAGGAGCTGTGTTTAAGACTTTCAGTATTAATTTCTTCACATATGGTTTTCCGGTATAAATTTTTATTTCTGGTCTCAAAGTATATGTCTCAGCTAAAGCAACATATTATGTAAGATACTCGCACTCTATTTTTATTTGTGTTGATGATTGCCAGGTCTCTCTATTTGCTCTCTCATTCTGGAGTTTTCACTTTGCGAGCTTGTGTGCCTTTGGCCTCCTTGCATATGTTGGTTACATTATCTATGCCTTCCCGTCATTGTTCCGGTTGCACAGACTAAATGGCCTTCTTCTCGTATTTATACTCTTATGGGCTGTCAGTACGTACATATTCAATGTGGCATTCTCTTTTCTGAACACAAAGGTTGGAAAGGTAATATCTTCTTTATCTGCAAATTTTCAACTGCTTTAAAGTAACTAAGATGTATATTAACAACTAGTGTCATAAATATACAGGACATGAAAATATGGGAGATGGTAGGACTTTGGCATTATACTATACCTGGATTCTTTTTGCTTGCACAGTTTGGTTTGGGAATGTTAGTCGCATTGGGTAATCTTGTAAACAACTCTGTTTTTTTGTACCTGTCTGAAGAAAGTTCTAGATCTTCCAATGACAGATCTTACACTGAAGGTAATGACTTCACATACTGTTCTGCAAAGCCAGTTACCTAATCTTTTCCACCTTTCAGGCTTGTCAGGACATTAAAGCTGAGAAAATGGGTGTATTTGTCTATTTGCGATCAAACTTTCATCTATTCTGCACCATGTGAATTGAAACCATCCAAGACAATTTAAGAGTTATCACTATATAAATATATTCCATATGAAATTTTGATAACATTTATGTACTGTGTGATTTTGAAAACGAAAAGCATAAGACCACTATTTACTTTGGCAAATTAGTTTATTTCGTGCTTCTTGTTAGGTGGCATTTTCAATCTTCTGCTATTTATTCAATTTCGAGAACTACTTCTAACGGCTCAGATTATTATCAATCACAGCTGATGAAGAAACAAAGGTGTTGGTCGTCGCCACCATTGCTTGGGGATTGCGGAAATGTTCACGGGCTATTATGCTTGCACTGATTTTCCTCATCGCCATGAAACCTGGGTTTTTCCATGCCGTGTATGGTATTGCATATTCTCCTCCCATTTATCTCTTAGAACAAGGATTCATGTATCCAGGTGTTTGCGAAATAAACTGTTCATGATAATGTATGTTAATGGACTTATGACTTATCTTTCAGTCATATACTTCCTTATGTATCTATTGAGCCACAACATCAACAGAAAGATACGTAAGTCCTTGATTCTTCTATGCGAAGTTCATTTTGCACTACTCTATATTCTTGAGATCGATCTGGTGTCGAACTCCTTAAAATGGGAAGGCTCTGTGAGCAGAGAAATTCTATTTCAGTTAGGTACGCCTTTCTTTTTGTATTTTTCAGGTTCTATTGAATTCATATATGATCAGTTTCCTTTCGTACTTAGTTTCTAGGTGATCTTTGATAAAGAGGAAAAGGGACTAGGGAAATGTTCTCACTGATAACTCTCTGTATGAATCATTGCAGGTCTCCTAAGGTCTGAAAGCTCTTGGGACTTCTTGGAGATAGCCTTGCTTGCTTGCTTCTGTGCTATCCATAATCATGGTTTTGAGGTGCTATTTTCCTTCTCAGCAATTGTACGTCATACACCAAGCCCTCCGATTGGATTTAGCATATTGAAAGCTGGTCTCAACAAATCAGTTCTCTTGTCGGTCTACTCGTCTCCATCTTCAAGTTATAGCCAGGATAATACTACTTATGGTATAGTATTCTCTTCTTGTCTTTGAAGTAAACATTTGTATGAGTGACATATCACATATGTAAGGCTTCTGTTGTCAGTTAGCTGTTCTGGCAGTTGCATGCATGCCAATTAGGTTTCCTTAAATACAGTTGCCATACCGTTAATTAAACATTCTGATTAATTTCGTGGTCCTATTGTTTTCGAGCACTGTAACATCAATCTTCTTAACCAATTAGTGGATTCAAAAGCAAGTGCTAACTTCATGGAATAGTTTCTAGATAATTGACTCAAGTTGTGAAGATTCTATCTTATTGTCTTTGTTTTAGGCAATTGTCTATCTAGTCAGATAATATTTAGTTTATACTACCATTATTTATCATGGTAGCTTTAGGAGTAGTTTTCTATGCTGTGAATTCTAAGTTACACATCTTTTGGCCTCTGTCATATTTTTGTTTGTTTTTATCGATTCTTTTACATTCTTTTATTCTATGCTTAAGGCTCAGTAATTTTTCTTTTCAGAGAGACATATTGCTTCGTTTCTGAGTGCAATTGGGCAAAAGTTTCTCTCTATGTACCGATCGTGTGGAACATACATTGCGTTCATCACTATTCTCATAAGTGTATACCTGGTCAAACCCAACTATGTATCGTTTGGATATATTTTCCTTCTCTTGCTCTGGATTACTGGAAGACAACTGTTTGAAGAAACTAAGAGACGCTTGTGGTTCCCTTTGAAAGCATATGCAGTTTTGGTGTTTATGTTTATCTACTGCTTGAGTAGCTTTGTTAGCTTGCAGCTTTGGTTGTCGGGATTCATTGATCTCTACTTCTATTTAGGCTACAATTCCAAAGCACCATTGCTAGATAATGTCTGGGAATCTCTTGCTGTGTTGATTGTGATGCAACTTTACAGCTACGAAAGGAGGCAGAGTGGACACTACATTCCTAATCATTCGAGTTTGCTTCATCCTGGAGTTGTTGGTTTTCTTCAGAGATTTTTGGTCTGGCATGGTCAGAAGATCTTGTTTGCAGCATTGTTTTATGCATCATTGTCTCCAATTAGTGTGTTTGGATTTGTATATCTTCTTGGCCTTGTGATCTGCACAACCTTCCCAAAGTCTTCTTCAATACCATCCAAATCATTTCTGATTTATACTGGATTTCTGATGTCTGCGGAGTATCTTTTCCAACTGTGGGGTATGCAAGCTCAGATGTTCCCTGGGCAGAAATATGCTGACTTGTCGTTCTACTTGGGGCTTCATGTATATGAACCTGGATTTTGGGGTATAGAATCAGGTCTACGAGGAAAAGTGCTAGTTGTTGCTGCCTGTACTCTGCAGTACAACGTATTTCGTTGGCTAGAAAGAACACCTGGCTTGACTATTATTAAAGGAAAATATGAAGAGCCGTGTCCACTATTTGTCTCTTCAGAAGACAGTACTGCAAGTGTTCCGAGTTCTAATGGTGAAAACCCATCATCGACTGATCACACTTCTATCTCAATGAAACAAGCTGAGGTAACAACTAAGTCATGGCCTTTCTTTTCTCCCCGTGATAATCAGGCAGCTGGTTTTTTGCACCCGAAGACTGGAGGCTCTGAAAGTAACAGTAGTAGGAGATTTTCATTTGGTCATTTCTGGGGAAGCATCAAAGAGAGTCACAGGTGGAACAGGCGGAGGATTCTAGCATTGAAGAAGGAGAGGTTTGAAACACAGAAGAATCTATTGAAAATTTACTTGAAGTTTTGTGTAGAGAATATGTTTAATCTCTATGGCCTTGAGATAAACATGATTGCGCTGCTTCTTGCAAGTTTTGCTCTGCTGAATGCCATCTCCATGGTATATATTACTCTACTTGCTGCATGTGTCCTCTTGAGAAGACGCTTAATTCAGAAACTATGGCCTTTCGTTGTTTTTCTGTTTGCATCAATTCTGGCAATTGAGTATGTTGCCACGTGGAATAGCTTTCCGCCTTCAGATCAGGCTCCAAGTGAAACTAGTGTGCATTGCCATGATTGCTGGAGTATTGCAGCTATCTACTTTAAATTTTGCCAGGAGTGTTGGCTTGGTATGACCATTCAAACTTTCTGAAGCACTTAATCTTCTTTATGCAGTAGTTGTTTATTTTACAGATCCAAAAAATTGGGTACTATTTGGAGTTGCTTTTTATATTAATTTTGCAGGGACTAGAGTTGACGACCCCCGGACTCTGATCAGCTATTTCGCCGTATTCATGCTTGCCTGTTTCAAACTCCGGGCTGATCACATAGCCAGTTTTTCAGAGTCATCGACATATCATCAGATGAAGTCTCAAAGAAAGAACTCATTTGTCTGGAGAGATCTCTCCTTCGAGACAAAGAGCATGTGGACTGTGCTTGATTACCTGAGGCTTTATTGTTACATCCATCTGCTGGATGTTGTGCTCATTTTGATTCTTATCACAGGAACGCTCGAGTATGACATTCTACACCTAGGCTATCTTGCATTCGCTCTTGTTTTTGCCCGAATGCGTCTTGAAATTCTGAAGAAGAAAAACAAAATATTCAGGTTCTTGCGGGTGTACAATTTTGTTCTCATAATCTTTTCTCTTGCATATCAGTCTCCATTTGTTGGAAACTTCAATGATGGAAAATGTGACACGATTGATTATATTTACGAAGTGATTGGATTTTACAAGTATGACTATGGATTTCGAATCACTGCAAGATCTGCTCTCGTTGAGATCATCATCTTTATGCTAGTATCTCTCCAGTCATACATGTTTTCCTCCCAGGAATTTGATTGTCTCAAGGTATCTTGAAGCAGAGCAAATCGGTGCTATTGTGCGGGAGCAAGAGAAGAAAGCAGCTCGAAAGACTGAGCAACTGCAACAAATTCGCGAGGCGGAGGAAAAAAAACGTCAGCGGAATCTGCAGGTAGAAAAGATGAAATCTGAAATGCTGAACCTGCGGGTTCAGCTTCACAGAATGAATTCTGATTCTAATTACGGAGTTGCTTCTCCACGCACTGATGGTCTAAGAAGGAGGAGGAGTCCGGATCAAATTCCAGATAGTGGTGCTGCCAATCCTGAGATTGACGGAGTGGTCCACAGGAAAGAACAGCAGCCTACTGACGATGATTCACAGTATCCTTTTGAAGCTCATGAATTTCCTATGAGTACCAGTCCAGAAGCACCAGATTCGTCAGAGTGTTCATTTGGGGGATCTCCTTGTGAGATAACTGAAGTCCAAAAAGACCTTGATGTGATGTCTATGGAACGTGCAAAAAAGGAAATGTCTGACAGAAAAGAGAATCCGTTGATTTCTGCGGTGCAACTCATTGGTGATGGTGTTTCCCAGGTACAGTTTATTGGAAATCAGGCAGTAAATAACCTTGTAAATTTCTTGAATATCTCGCCGGAATGTTCAGATATAAATGAGCAGTCTTCTGTTGATGATGAGGTGTATGATGAGTTGGAAAGTCAAAAGAGAAAACACACACCTTTTGAACGGTCGACATCTCTGCAATCTGACAGGAGTAGTGATGGCACTAGTTTTCAGATAGGAAGGATCCTTCGTCATATATGGTCTAGGATGCAGTCAAACAACGACATTGTTTGCTATTGCTGCTTCATTATTGCGTTTCTATGGAACTTCAGTCTGCTGTCCATGGTCTATCTAGCAGCACTGTTCCTATATGCCCTCTGTGTTCACACTGGCCCTACGCACATCTTCTGGGTCATCATGCTAATGTACACAGAAATTTACATCCTGCTCCAGTATTTATACCAGATTATAATCCAGCACTGTGGGTTAAGCATTGACGCACCTCTTCTTCATGAATTGGGATTTCCAACGCAAAGAATCAAATCATCATTTGTTGTCAGCTCGTTGCCTCTATTCCTTATTTACATATTTACTCTAATACAGAGTGCTATAACAGTAAAAGATGGTGATTGGGTTCCTTCTGCTGATTTTACTTCGCGCCGGAATGCCCGTGGTAGCCAGAAGGATCTCACCAGAATTACCTGGAGCCAGAGAATCTCGGATGTGTTCAAGAAGCTAAAAGATAGTGGGAAATTGGTGATCAGAAGCATCTGCCGATACTGGATATCTCTTACCCGTGGAGCAGAATCCCCTCCTTACTTTGTTCAGGTGACAATGGATGTTCACATGTGGCCTGAAGATGGAATTCAGCCTGAAAGAGTTGAGTGTAGAATGAATCAGTTGCTTAGGCTTGTTCATAAACAGAAATGCGAGAATGGAAACCCTGGTCTCTGCCCTTACTCTAGCAGGGTGCACGTACAAAGTATAGAGCGAAGTACAGAGACCCCAAATGAGGCCTTAGTTGTTCTTGAGGTTGAGTATGCTTCTCCCACGAGTGGGTGTTCTTCAGCAAAATGGTACAAATCACTTACCCCAGCCTCGGATGTGGCAAAAGAAATTCGTAAAGCTCAACATAGTGAACTTGTTGAAGGGACTGGATTTCCTTACCCCATTCTCTCCGTGATTGGTGGGGGAAAGAGAGAAACTGACCTCTATGCTTACATATTTGGTGCTGATTTGATGGTCTTCTTTCTGGTTGCCATTTTCTATCGATCAGTCATTAAAAATAAAAGCGAGTTTATTGATGTATATCAGCTAGAAGACCAGTTCCCATTTGACTTTGTCATTATTCTAATGGTAAACCATTTCGCCAATTCTTGTATTATCTGTTTACATACTTTCTGTATCAGTGCCCTAACCCAATGAGACGCTTTTATAACAGGTTATCTTCTTCCTGATTGTTGTTGATCGCGTCATCTATCTTTGCTCATTTGCGACTGGAAAAGTAGTATACTATCTCTTCAGTCTTATTCTCTTCACATATGCAGTGACAGAGTATGCTTGGAGCATATATCCTACCCAGCAACACGCTGCTGGATTGGCTCTCAGAATCATATTTCTTGCCAAAGCAATGTCACTAGCTCTCCAGGCCATACAAATCCGCTATGGACTACCTCATAAAAGTACCTTATATCGGCAGTTTTTGACAAGTGAAGTTTCACGGATCAATTACTATGGGTACAGACTTTACCGTGCTCTTCCTTTTCTGTATGAACTGAGATGTGTACTTGACTGGTCTTGCACAGCTACATCACTGACAATGTATGACTGGCTCAAGGTATGTCGTTTTGATCCCCTGCATTTGTTATCTGGAACCCTCGCTATGATCATGGATCATTAATGTTTAGTTTGAACATAGTGCCAAGGGGATTAAGTTCTGTTTATTTGCAGTTGGAAGATGTAAATGCGAGTTTGTACCTTGTCAAATGCGACACAGTTTTAAATCGAGTGACTCACAAACATGGAGAGAGACAAACAAAAATGACTAAATGCTGTAATGGGATTTGTCTGTTCTTCATCTTATTATGTATTATTTGGGCTCCTATGCTGGTAAGAATTTTCTCACAAAACTTTTATAATGACTTTAGTAATTTTTTTCATTTAAAACCTGAATTATCAAAATACGTTATTGGGAAGAACAGTAATCATGACGCATAGATGCTTATATATACTGGAAAAGAAAGATTATGGCTTAAACCAGCAATTCTCCGTGATGTCTTACAATATTGTGTATCTGATGAATGATTGCTTTGTGGCAACGGCTTCCTCCTTGCAGATGTATAGCAGCGGTAACCCAACAAACATTGCCAATCCCATAAAAGATGCGAGCGTTCAGATTGATATAAAAACAGTTGGTGGAAAGCTTACTTTGTACCAAACAACTCTATGCGAGAGAATCTCAGGGGATAACATTGATCTCGGGCTAGATCTGGGGTCCCAAAGCTTCTTGCCAACATACAACAAAAATGACATCCAGCTGATATGCTGCCAAGCTGATGCAAGTGTTTTGTGGCTCGTCCCTGAAAAAGTTGTGACCAGATTTGTCCAATCCCTTGACTGGGACACAGCTATGGACATCACCTTTTCTTGGGTTCTTAATAGAGACCGACCCAAAGGCAAGGAAACTGTGAAATATGAAAGAAGTGTTGACCCTCTGGACCTTCCTAAACGCTCTGATGTCCAAATGGTTCTCAACGGTTCAATGGATGGATTTAGAGTGCAGAACTTGTACCCAAAGTTCTTCCGTGTTACTGGTTCTGGTGATGTCAGGTCTTTCGAGGACCAGGTAAATCCTGTCTGCACAAGCTAAGAGTTATTTTCCGGACAGTATTTCCTGTTTCGGCTTATACATTAATGTTGTTGCTACAGAAGGATGAAGTGAGTGCAGACATACTCATGAACCATGCAGATTCCAAGTGGTGGTGGTCATTTCATAATCTTAAAGCGTCTGAAAATATCAGCGCTTGCGAGGGTATGGATGGACCAGTTGCTGTCATAATGTCTGAGGAAACGCCCCCACGTAAGTTAGCTGCTCTATTATTCTAAGTATTTGCTCAAGACTCCAGTTCTAATAACACTACCGGGAATAATATGCAGAGGGCTTTCTGGGTGACACGCTTAGCAAATTCAGTATATGGGGACTTTATATAACATTTGTACTAGCAGTGGGGCGTTTTATCAGGCTTCAATGCTCTGACCTGCGTATGAGAATTCCATACGAGAACCTGCCTTCCTGTGACAGGTAACATCTGTGCACTAATTCAAGAGTTTCGCTAACCCATTATACTCTCAGTTTTTTATGACCACTCACTGTTGTATATAGATTAATAGCCATATGTGAGGACTTATACGCGGCAAGGGCAGAGGGTGAGCTTGGAGTAGAAGAAGTTCTGTACTGGACGCTTGTGAAGATCTACAGATCCCCACACATGCTGCTTGAGTATACAAAGCTAGACTATGATGTTTAGGTTCAACCAGCGTCTCACACTGTATACACATTTTCTTTTATTTGTACATATTGAGCGAATATTCTGAACCTTTTTATTTATCTTTTAAGTGATTATAATATACAAGAGCGATTCATGTAGTTGTGATATAATGGAAAAGAGAAGAAATGTCATCTTTCACTAGAAAATGAAGATTAGTTACATGGTAAGAGAGAGGTTTCAAAAAGCATCCTAAAATTGAAATCTCCAAGCGGTGCATCCTTGTAATCCTGATTGGCATCGATGAAGGCTGCAATGTCATTGCGAGTCCTAAGCTTTTTGCCAGTAGGAGTAATGTAGTAGGCGTCCAATCTGGAGTAGTCTTTTCTAAGAACTAAGCTCCTCTTGAAGCCTTTTGGTGTCTTTGGCAAGCCAGGCTTGTCGATGACCCATGTTCTGGTGGAATCATAGTCTAGGTCTCCAGCATCTTGACAAGACATACCTTGTTTCCTATGGCACACAAAAGGGTCCTCTTGTACTCTACTTCTGATCTCCTCATACTCTTCTTGGGTATCAATCTTCCTCCACTTGAGGCACTTTTCACACTGTACAGTATAGATATCTATCAACCTCCCAGGAGTACCCAGTTTTTTCTGCACAGTACAAAAAATTGGAATATCTGTGAAAAGAAGTGAAGCATATGTAAAGGAAATTTGAAGAAAAGGGCAACTGTGAACTAACAGAAGATAATTATTGATTACACATAAAGTAAAACCTAATCAATCAGCCAAAGAAGCATCTATAAATAAGTTACTTATACATTTTATGTCTTTCTACATCAGATAAACATTGAATTAAGAACCAGCGACACATGTATATCTAGTTTCGAAACTGACTTATTTGATAAGATTGAATCTAGTGATCAATGCGAAGCCTTTTGAATGGAAATATATAGTTACAGGAGCCTTTAGAAACACTTATTAGCATGCTACACTGAAAATCCCAAAATAAAAGAGACATTGAGGGAGAAGAGGAGACCTTATTAGTGATTGATTTTGATGATTTATCGGTCAGTTCGTCCATATTCTCCTTTACTGATTAAGATGATGATCGGATTGTGAGTAGGAGATGGAATTGTTTAGTATTCGTGTTGCCAAAAATATCTTATAATCTAATCTCCAGCTAAGACTTTACACTTTACAATCTTTTTATAGAATACAAACAAATTAACACTTCACCTAACTCTCAACGCTCTCTTCCTTTTCTTTTTTTTTTCTTTTTTTTTAATATTATACTCCATACAACTAATTATGATATTATCAAATAACAGAGTAGTAAAATTGGTCCATAGATTAATTAAAAAGGGAAAATCTCTGTTTCTATAAAAGAAGATTTTGACTAAAAATGAATAGAGGTCGGTGTCAGATAGGGGAGGGGCCCACAGAAAGTATATAGCATGCATGCATAAGAGAGACCTAAATATATATAATGAAATGAATGAATGGGAGTTGTTAGTGAAATACTAATATTTTGGTTAGGTAAATAATTAGAAGATAGATGCTCCCTTCCTTCCTTCCTATCTGCATTCTTTCATAAGTCTCTCTCGCCCATTTCTACCTCTATACCGTAGTATTATTCTACATATTATGTTGAGCCTCATTACTTTCCTCCGCCGTCGTCTCCGGCATGGTAGAATCTCTAAAGGAGCTTCTGGTGATGATGACTCAGAAAGTATTATCGGGGTTTCATCTGCAGCCGCTATTCACCCTAACCCCTCGCACAAACCCATCACAGTCGCCACCTTTAACGCTGCTATGTTCTCCATGGCTCCTGCTGTTCCCAACCACACTCCTTTCCCTCTACGCTCTATGATCTCTACTCCCCCCAAGAGCATCCTCAAGCCCATCAATCCTGCTCCTCTTCCCTCAAGAAAACAACACTCCTTTGCCAAATCCAGGCTTAGGGTCTCCATCAATCTCCCCGACAACGAGATTAGTCGCCAGCTCAGCTTCCGGGAGGATCCACACCACTCTCCCCTCAGGCCTTCTCTTTCTTTCTCCGGCGACCTCGGTCTCCCCACCACCAGAACCGCTCTAGAAGTCCTGAGGGAGCTAGACGCAGACGTGCTCGCTCTCCAAGACGTCAAGGCTGACGAGTCTGACCACATGCGACCCCTCTCTGATCTCGCCGCCGCACTTGGAATGAACTATGTCTTCGCCGAGAGCTGGGCGCCGGAGTATGGCAACGCCATTCTCTCTAAGTGGCCCATCAAAAACTCCACTGTTCACAAAATCTTCGACGACTCTGATTTCAGGTACTTTACATAAAATAGCTTATCTGTTTTCTCTTCTTTTGTTCTTACTTATTTAGTTACTCAAATATTAGTAGATTAAGGATAGAAATTGTGATAAATTAATGATCTTTACATATTGAATAAATAAAATAAATGGATAACGTGCGGCTACTTAATTTGGACCAATAACGTAACCTCATAAGTCATGGTCGTCTCGTGAGGTATCAAATGTATATATAACACATACAAACACATATTCACAAACAAACAGGTGTATACTATATGCACTTTCAAACTATTCTCTCTTTTGTTTGTCAAGAAAGAACAGCTGTATATTTTGAATGACAGCTTCAAAGGTCAATGTACTTTATTTTTGGTCTCAATTATTATTTGTACATTAATCATAGAATTATGTCATGGCTTTCTTGTGATATATCTTTCTTTATTTTTTGCCAAATCTTTTCATCTACCTAATTCACAATAATGTTTTTATAATTTGTGTGTTGGATTATAGGTGTGGGTTAATGTAAGGAATATTATTATGTAAATGAATAATAAAGATAAATGATTGATTGTATGTAAATAGGAACGTGTTGAAGGCGAGTATAGAAGTTCCAGGGAGCGGGGAAGTAGAATTTCAGTGCACACATCTTGATCACTTGGACGAGACTTGGAGAATGAAGCAAGTTCATGCCATTCTCCAATCTACTAACGTCCCTCACATTCTCGCTGGTGCTCTCAATTCACTTGATGAATCTGATTATTCTCCCGACAGATGGACCGACATCCTCAAGGTATTCTTCTACTTTACATTGTTTACCATTACAACAATCTGCCTTCTAACTATCTATATATGTATCAATATAGTACTACGAAGAGATGGGTAAGCCGATACCAAAAGCCCAAGTGATGAGATTCTTAAAGAGCAAAGACTACACTGACGCTAAGGACTTTGCTGGAGAATGTGAATCTGTCGTTGTGGTTGCCAAAGGCCAAAGTGTGCAGGGGACATGCAAGTACGGTACACGCGTCGACTACATTCTCGCTTCCTCTGATTCACCCTATAGGTTCGTGCCAGGATCCTATTCGGTCTTGTCTTCCAAAGGAACCTCCGACCATCACATAGTCAAAGTCGATGTTGTAAAAGCTAGACCCATCAACGTCCAAGAGCAAAAACAAGAGAGACTTCCAAAGACTATCTATAATAACTCGTCGCTCACAAAGGCCTCATGGAGGACTCATTACTATAAAGCGTGAACTATATATCTAACAAAAGGTTCTTTGGACAGTTGGTTAACACAATATTTTGAGATCTGTATATAATAACTGCCCATGTCTCTGCGTCGAACCCACCAATTCCTCATTTATTTACATTCTTTTGGTCTGCAGTTAATTAGTAATAAGACCTCGTGGCTTGTTTGACCAAACGTATAATGAGTGAATAGCACGCTTCTTTATATCTATACTTTCTCGAAAAGGAGATTGACTTTCTTGAAAACGTTAGAACTCCTATATAAAATGGACGAAAATAGGAATAATCAAAATTGGATAAGCTTCGACTTTGAAGCAGCCATTACTATGACTCGGATTTCTATACAGCCTCCTCGAGCTATGAAAACTACTTGTCCAAGCTATGCTAATGTAACATGATTTTATAGATAAACAAATTAATGTCTCTATTATATTAAGAAGACAAAAGAAAAATAGAGATTTGATATGAATTCAGTAAAGAATCTTAAAATATCATTGTTGAACTAAGGATTGACCAAAGCTTGGATCTGCTCCAATGTCTTTCCTTTCGTCTCAGGCACGATTGCAATGATAAAAACAATGGCTAGCGCGTTGATGGCAGCGTATATGATGAAAGTTCCTGCACCATTTATTTCATATTAAGGATTGGCAGCAAAATTTGTCTAGAGAAGAGTGAATGATTTTGAATTTACCGTAAGAGCTCCAGGACATGAGGAAGTTGAAAGTGTAAGAAACGGCCCAAGCTCCAAACCAGTTCACCAGCGTCGCCATGCCTCCTGCTACTCCTTTTATGTTTATGGGAAATATCTGCAATTCAAGTTTGGTTGTTTTGTCAAGTAAGAAGAAAGTATCTCTCAATGTAACTCCAGAATGTAATTTACCTCAGACATGACAACCCACGGCATTGCTCCCATTCCTGCTGAAAAAGATCCTATGTACACCTGTTCTCAACATTCATTTTAGTTTTTGGTGCTAAAACAAAATCAAGTGGGTTGCTGAATATCACTTACCATTACACCAACAACAGCCAGCACTGGGACAGCTTCTCGTGCCATGTCATGAACCTTGAGATAGAAAGAGACTGCTGCAATCAAACAGCCTATCACTAAACCTGTTGCAGAAACCTGCCACAAATCCCTTGGAGTTAGTTACAATCCTGCTGAAATCTGTTTGAAGGCTCATTTTCGATATTACCAGTAGCAATGGCTTTCTTCCGGCTCTGTCAACTATTGGTGCATTAAGCGCAGTGATCACCACCTGGCTGTGAACAAAAAAAGAGAGTTTAAGACATCCTTTGATATTGGACTGCTACTCGTAGATATATAAACTAAAAACCTGAAGAACAGCATATATTATCATCCCAAGTCTTGTGGGGAAACCTGCAGATACAAAAGATGTACGGCAGATTAGAGATACAAAGTTAAAGGTGTATACAACTTTTTTGGATCTCCTATATGAATTACCTGCTTGCTCGAATATTGAGCTTGTGTAGAAACATATTCCGTTGATTCCTCCAAACTGCTGAAATACCATCAATCCGAATGCTATCTGCTCCAACAAAGCATGCAAACTGGTGATGAATTTGCATCTGCAACCGTGACGAAGAAGATTTAATATTTGTAGTAAAACAGGGTGTTACAAAAACAGAGCGGATGTATCTCCTCTGAAACAAATCCAGCATCTTGGCTTTCGGAAGCCTTTCCAAAGTTTCGATGTAATCCTGTCAAGAATGATAGAGACATGTTTTCAGATCATGAGATGGTTTTTTAACCATTTCATAAGAAGATTGTAATCGAAAACCTGAATCTCTGCTGCCTCCTCCGAAATATCAGCCTTCTTCCCACGGAGCTTTCTTAGTGCAGCTTTAAACTCACTATCACGCCCCATCTTTGCCTACAGACACATGTCCGACTCAATTCACAAGACACATGTGTGTGCTTTTATAATGTTCTTAAGCCCTTACCAGCCATCTTGGAGACTCAGGGATACAAAAGAGGCCAAGAAAGGAGGCAGCACATGGTATGATTCCTGAAAAGCCACATTACAGTTTGTTATTTTGACTTAAATGGAGTCCTACTTAACGGATTCCTTACCTATTAATGCTAACACTCTCCACGTCACTAGTGTGCCTATAATGAAGGAAACTGACACTCCAGTGCAGATCAGAATCTGTGGAACAAGAGGGTGACTTTGATGCAGAAATTCTTGAACAAAATTAGGAAGACAAAAGATCTTCATAGTGCTCTTTACCTGATTCAGTGTGGTTAGAGCCCCTCGGAAGGTTTTAGGTGCAATTTCTGCTATAAAGATTGGTACCTACAGCCAACGTATCATTCACTCTGTATACCTGGATAGCGAGATGGTGAATTAGAGAATATATATTAGCTCTATGGGCTCACCACATAGGAGAATGCTCCCATTCCATATCCCGTTGCCAGTCTTCCAAGGTCCAGAGCCACTACTCCCTTTGATGGAGACACAATTTAACACAAAGAGAGATATATTAGGCAAAAATTTGAAAGCAGAATAGGCACTGTTTGGAGAGTCCTGAGTAAAACCTTGGCAAAGAAGATTGCTAGCCACCCGACTACACAAAATGCAGAAGAAACTCTCATGGCCTGAATACGAATCCTCCAAAAGTAAGTAGGCATTGTCAACAAAAAGGCAACTGAGATGGACGTTTCCTTACCCCTTTTCTTCCAACTAAATCAGCTATAGGCCCGCTTGTTATAGCGCCAATCATTGCTCCAAAAGTTAGTAAAGAGCCAAAGAGTGAAAACTGCAGAATCCAAGGTAGAAGTAAGCAATCCTCAAGGATCAATTGATGTACAGTCTTTCCTTGAAGGATTATGTACCTCAGCTATAGTTAGCGAAAGATCATTCCTAATTGCAGCCTGAGCAGGTGAAGAGTATCCAGCCTGCATCAAAACCAATTCTTTTAGTACAAAATTCATCAAAGAGGCATCTTTTTAGACCAAAAACAGAGTTGGTGACTCTCCATGGATCAAAAATTCACTTACACAGGAACCAAAGGAAAAAGAACCACAGACCGCAACAAATGTGCTGAGATAAACCATACACGGTTGCTCCGGTTTTGATTCAGCAATATCCTTGTGCTGGACCAATGGTTCTCTGACTTCACTGCTGCCATTACTTGCCGTTGACATCTTCGTGTAATAGATATATATATATATATATATATATGTCTCTTGCTTGGGCAGTATTAACTCAAAATTGCAAACGAGACGAAGCCTGAAGTAAAAGTTGAGTAAGAAGACAGACAGAAACAAAAGAGCAAACTGGAAAAGCGGAGGACGAGGATTAAAGAAAAACTTTTTAGAGGTAATAGTGACCCTTTAGACAAGAAAGCTTTGTGGGGTTTGTTACCAAAAGATGAAAGCTGTTTTATGTCTTTTTCCGTAATAGGTATTTTAGCAGCAGCCGCTGATTAAAATCTAAGAGTGGATTTCAATTCCTGATAAACATCAGATTCGAATATAGCTAATAGAGCTTATTATCAACAAATGAATAACATCATATGTAAGAGAAGATATTTAAGTTGACATTATAAAAAAAGGATGCAAGTAAAATTGAATACGCAAATGTGTGTATTCACAGTCACACACATGCTAGTGGCTGGCGTGGATTGGACAGTGACAGACACGTAATATCTTCGGCCTCTTGTCTTAATCCAAGAAAACAGAAAATTCAAGCAAACCCATTTGAATCGGATCTTTTTATGAGTCTCCTGGATCGTTGCTCTTGTTAAATATGAACACGTGACTGTTACTATAGTGATCTTGTTTGTTAATGGATAACTTGATCGGTCCTCCAGAGAAAGATTTATAGATATGAATATGCAGATTCAAATCAAAAAGAAAAGAAAAGAATTTAAGATAACCCACCAATATGTGACTGCAAAGGTTGGAGGAGTTCACCGGATTATGACGTAAGGGGAGGAATTCACCAAAGGGGATGAATGAAACTAAGTACTGTGTGGTACTAACTAGTGTATAACACACACACATGTATATATCATGGATCTCCGTATCTTTCGTGTCTTTTTCCAACAAGCTTTTGTCATCGTCTTCACAAGCTTTTGGCCTGATGTGCTGCGTGTTCTGCACACACACACACACATATATATATATATATATATATATATATATATATATATCATAATTTTAAGCATGTATTGGATCCGATAAAAGATGGTAACAACAAGGTCGATGAGTTTATTTGGAACAGTAATTACAAGATAAGTGAGAGGAGCAACAAAGAATAAAATGAATGCACACTAATTAATATATGTACAGTACATAAACAAGTTTTTACAAAAATCTCAGCTATTGGTATTTGTGTTCCCTGAGGGTCCATCACCTCCGAAGGAGAAGGCCTGATATCCCGTTGGACTTGTGAGCTTCCCCGAGCCGCTGCTGCTACTGACAGACCGATCAATCTCATCCCTACAAGCCACCAAAGGGATGGGACGTTGAGGTATAGAAATGACAGTGAACTCATTACTCTCCAGCATCTTGACTACTTGATCCATTGTTGGCCTTGCGTGGAGCTGAGGGTGAGAGCACAACACTGCTATTAGAACGTACTTCTCCAGAACCTCTGGGGCTCCCTTCTCTGGCATCCTGTCTTCCACCACATCCAATGTCTGGCCTTCTCTCACCAGTGACCACGCCCAGTCTGCCACCGACACTGGCTGACCTTCCTCATCTGTCACAATCGCCTTTCTCCTGCTCAAAAGCTCTAGAAGCACCACCCCAAAACTGTACACATCGCTTTTATCTGTCAGTTGCCCATACAGTGCGTACTCTGGAGCCACGTACCCCATTGTGCCTGCAACCCTCGTACTCATATGCGTCATTCCTTCAGGATTGAACTTGGCCAGCCCGAAATCCGCAACCTTGGCCTCAAACCTCTCGTCCAAGAGAATGTTGCTGGCCTTGATATCCCTGTGGATGATGGAGGGTTGTGCGCCGTAGTGTAGATAAGCCAGCCCTCTGGCCATGCCAAGGGCAATCCTCTGCCTTAGAGGCCAGGCAAGCTGAGCCTCCGAGTCTCCAAAGAGATGGTCGTGAAGACTACCGTTAGTCACAAGGTCACAAACTATGATCCTCTGGTGACCTTCGTATGGCGTGGTTGCTGTACAGTAGCCTCTGAGGGCCAGGAGATTAACGTGACGAATGCTGGCGATGACCTCGATCTCGTGAGCGAAGTCGGCGTCCCCTCCAGCGGAACAGTTCTTGAACCTCTTGAATGCAACCTCTGTGCCGTCGGGCAAGACGCCCTTGAAGACGTTCCCGTAACCTCCCCTGCCAATGATGTTGTGGCGTGAGAAATTGTTGGTGGCCTTCTTGATCTCTTCGAAGCTGAATTTGACAAGAGTGGTGCTCTCGCTCATTGAATCTAGTCTGGACTGCGTGCAAGCTTCTAAATTAGAAGTATTTCGAAGCTTAGAAACTTTCTTTTTCTTCCTCCGATAGTACCAAGAAGCAAGCGGTAATGACCAAAGCGGAGGCAACAAGCAACAGAGATAAGGAAACTAAGAGCTTAACTTTGTTGGCAGTCCCGGAGGTACTAGGAGAAGCCAAATCGAGGAGAAACAAGCATTTGGCGGTACCTTTGTCGGTGGGGCCGTACATGTTGGCGTAAGCAGCGGCGTAGATAGAGGAGAAAGCAGTACAGTCGGAGACATTACGAGGGAAGGTCCGGTGAGAAAGGCCTGAAAGGCGGAGAGTGCTCTGAGTGCAGGAGGCGCAAGGGTGTTGCTCTCAAGAGGAGGTGTTGCAGCGCATGGACGGCGGTACTCAAGGAAGAATTAGGGATGCGGGATTCGAACTGAGACCTGGTGGTGATGTTCATGCATCCCTGAGAAATCCAGGGGGTCTGGAAGCCACAGGTGGATCGGACATCGAAGCGAGGGAGAAATCCGGCGATGGAAGACTGCAAGGCATCCCAGCAGGAGGAGGCGGAATCCGGAGGGGGGAGGAAGGAACCGGGTCTGACGGAGATGGTGAGAGTAGACAAGGCGGAGGCCCTGGAGGAGGTAGCGGCAGGTGGTGGCCGCCATTGGGACTGGGACGACGGAAAGGTTGGAGAACAGAGAAGTCAAGGGGGCAAGAAGAGTTCTGAGCGGCGGCTAAAGAGGAGAAGAGAATCAGGAAGACGACGGCGATACGACGGAGAAACAACATCAAATAAGTTTGAGCAAACCCCGAAAACACATCAAAAGCTCCAGTTTAACCTCTAATCTAATCGTGTTTCGTCAGTTTGACCAGAACAAGTAGAAAAGTAAAAAAGTAGCAAACCCCAAACACACATTTCAGACACACTTAAACTAATATATCTTATTTTGTTTTCAGAAATTGCAGCAGAACCTTCCTTTAACTTTTTCATGGTATCATTATTCAATGATATTATTATTATATTCTTGGATTGGATCGCCAAATATGTCAAACTCTTCTTCTTTTTTTTCATTAGTTTTGCCAACCTAATTGCATTAATTATTTATAACCAAAAATGTTGACAAGCTCTGATTGCATGTCATCTGCAAACAATGGTAACGACTGTAATAAACACGTGATGGCGCCAAAACAATTCCTCTACTACCTATATATATATATATATTCCATTTGTTGTATCCACAAATTTAAATAAAATTTATGCACATTAGTTTTGGATGGGCCTAGCTACGACGAAGATTCAAATGCCCAAAACGAGAAATATGAAATCCATTGGGCCAAATCCGGAGGAACTTAAGACCAAAACAACGCCGGAACTGAGATTACACTTCTAAATCTTTTAGAGAGTACATCTCAAAAATAATGATAAATTATAAATACATAAATATCAACAGATAACCTGCACAAAAAGAGTAGCTTCCTAATCAATAAACTAAAGAAAGGGTTCTTGCACAAAAGAATAGTTTCCTAATCAATAAAACTAAGGAAAGGAAGAAGAGACCGATTAATTACACAACGGTGAGTTTGGTGACTATTGAGTCTGGTTAGAGACTGGTTGAATGAAATTTGTTAAGTTAAGAAATGAATGAAACTTGGTTGCGTTAAATGTTTGCAAATGTTGAAATTTATACATCTTAAAGTCTATGTTTTTTTCTCGTTCGTTCCTTAGATGAGAGACATGCCATTTAAGACAATATAATCATCTAATATAATAGATGTATAATAATATTTTAATTAGAAAAAAGGAAAATTACATAATTATATATTTATTCATGGACATTAAATTAATATACTCTATTATTTATATTTTATTTATTTATGTATACAACTAATATTATATTTACAAAATTTTCTCACTCTACATATATATTGTATTTAGTGTAAAATAATAAAATAACATAAACGTTTAATTTATTGGGCCTTTAAAATTTATGAATATGTTGGGCCTTTTTAATTTGACCAGGACTCGGCGAGTGGATTAAAGGAAGCAAAGAATAAATTCGGCGAGTTTGATATTGGAAATAAAGATCTCACGCGCTCAGGTCATACGAAAAAATGATTTTTGATGGAAAAACAGCATTTTGGTGGGTTATAGCCCACGGTTTTTGTGAACACGCGCTAAACGCGCTACATATGCGCGTGGGTATTCGTAAGCGTGGATTAGTCGTAGAGTGTCTACACGCGCGTAGAGTACATGTCGTCTAGAAATTTTTATTGGGCATTAAATTAAGAGTAGGCCCATCATTATATATTGCGGCCATTTGCATTTTATTTAATTCTTTTTTGTATCTTCCTTTAATATAGATTCGCTCCAATAATTTAAAACATGCAGAGACCTTCACAATTCTATATTATGGAATATATTCTTATACAACTTATATTTCTATATATTGTAATAAATTGAAAGTGTAGATTCACGATGGGTAATTTACTCAAGCTCAGCCAAAAGGAAATGAAAATAATTATGGTATCATAATTCATGATAGTTTGTGTCTGTTAATAATAACCACACAAAAATTATACAACATACATCTATATTGGGTTTATAAAAATGTGTAATATTTTAATCTCTAATATATCAACATACATCAAAAGCCCCTTTAATCGCTAATTTTATCTTGTTTATCCATTTTTTACCCGAATAATTAGAAAGTGCACATTATTTATGGATGGGCCTAAATAAGACGAAGATTCAAATGCCCAAAACGAGAAGTATGAAACCCATTGGGCCGAATCCAGGAGGAACTGGGCTTCAGCTGGCCGAATATAACGGGCTTTAATGAGAGTTCGGTTCACATTTTGGGCCAATATATAAACAATTTTCAATAAGAGGAATTGAATTCATCAAGTCTTTCTTCTTCTTCTTCTTCACTACGTGCCATTGCTTAAACCCTAAACCAGCCTCCTATTTTATTTTCTCTCTCTTCTCCGCAAACTCAACTAACAATGGAGGAAGAGCTTCGTGTTCGGCTCAATGATCATCAAATATCAAAGGTTTTCCCTGTCAAACCAAAATCGACGGCGAAACCTGTTTCGAAATCGGAGACTCCCGAATCTCGATATTGGTCCTCCTTCAAACCTCACTCTTTACCTAATTTAGTCTCCTCTATTTCCGCCTTGGCTTTCTCTCCAATCCACCCTCATTCCCTGGCCGTCGCTCACTCCGCCACCGTCTCGCTCTTTTCCTCACAGTCGCTTTCCTCCTCCCGCCGTTTCTCCTTCCGAGATGTTGTCTCTTCCGTTAGTTTCCGCTCCGACGGCGCTCTTTTTGCGGCATGCGATCTCTCCGGTATGGTCCAGGTGTTCGACCTCAAGGAAAGAATGGCTCTCCGTAGCCTTCGCTCCCACACCGCACCCGCGCGATTCGTCAAGTATCCATTTGAGGACAAGCTTCACTTGGTATCGGGAGGCGACGATGGAGTGGTTAAGTACTGGGATGTCGCCGGAGCAACCGTTATCTCAGATATGTTAGGCCACAAGGATTATGTTCGATGTGGTGACTGCTCGCCGGTCAACGATGCAATGTTCATAACAGGCTCTTACGATCACACGGTGAAGGTGTGGGACGCGAGAGTGGACAAGTCGAAATGGATCGCAGAGATCAAACATGGAGTCCCAGTGGAGGACGTGGTGTACTTGCCGTCGGGTGGAATGATCGCAACGGCCGGTGGGAACAGCGTTAAGGTTTGGGACTTGATCGGAGGCGGGAAGATGGTTTGCTCAATGGAGAGTCACAACAAGACTGTCACGTCTCTCTGCGTTGGGAGAATGGAAGCAGCGGCTGAGAGTCGCCTTGTGAGCGTTGCTTTAGACGGATACATGAAAATGTTTGATTACGGGAGAGCCAAAGTTACTTTCTCTATGAGGTTTCCGGCTCCTCTCATGTCTCTTGGTGTTTCCCCAGATGGTTCCACCCGTGTGATAGGAGGATCTAATGGCATGCTGTTTGCCGGTAAGAAGAAGCAGAGAGAAGAGGGAGAGAAGAAGAAGAGTCTGAGTCTGTGGAGTGTGAGGAGCGAAGTGGATGAGAGTAGGAGAAGGGCACTGAGGCCGACTTATTTCAGGTATTTCCAAAGAGGGCAGAGCGAGAAGCCATCCAAAGAAGATTACTTGGTCAAGGAGAAGAAAGGATTGAAGTTAACAAGACATGATAAGCTGTTGAAGAAGTTTAGGCATAAGGAGGCTCTGGTCTCGGTGTTGGAGGAGAAGAAACCAGCAAATGTTGTCGCAGTGATGGAGGAATTGGTAGCCAGGAGGAAGCTGATGAGATGCGTGTCAAACATGGAAGATGGAGAGTTGGGAATTTTGCTGAGTTTCTTACAAAGGTACTGCACTGTGCAGAGGTATTCAGGATTGTTGATGCGATTAACGAAGAGGGTTTTGGAGACAAGAACAGAGGACATTAAGGCTAAAATCGAGTTTAAAGGACTTCTCAGGAACTTGAAGACGGAGGTTGATCAGGAGATTAAGATACAACAGTCGCTTCTAGAGATTCAGGGTGTTATCGCTCCTTTGATGAGAATTGCTGGGAGATGATGATCAGATCAAAGTCAAATCCAAGTTTTGTATGCTTAATTTTCAATGCTTTCAATTGTTTCGCTTATCAAATTCTGCTCGCGGGAATGTCTAAACTTGAAATGAAGGATTCATATATAACAAAGAGCAGTTTTGTTGGATTGAGTTAAATAAACTTAAAGCATACATATGTTATATGTCCAACAACATGACATATACCTGTCAATGACCCTTGGACCGTTCGCCCCTCAAAGCTTTCCGTCGCGCAGCTGATCTGATAGTCTCAATAAGAGGAGCGTCCTCGTCTAGCTTATTTTCTTCTCCGTCTGACTCGCCACTCATAGACTCATCCTCATCGCTTCCGCTTTGCTCTTCAAACAGTCTCTTTCGCTCTGTTTCTCGACGTTTTCTTGGCCGCCCCCTTCGTTTTCCAGCTGCGCCTTCCTTGTCATCTGTGACAAATCCAAAATCAGAAGCATCATCGTAAGTCACTACGATTAAGTTTGCAGACAGATGAACATCAAACCCAAAGCAATCAGATTTCTGCCAACATGCCTTGTAAATCCTCGGTTTTCAAGCATTTCTCCTCCAAGGTTTCCAAGAAGGTGAAGCAAGGACGCCATCCACTAGGATCTTCGTCTGTATTAACATGCACTATACGCCCTTGAACGTCCTTCTTACTGTTCAGCAAGCAAACAAGAGCACACATACGGTTATATATTAGCAGAGAGTTTCCTACCTGCTCATAGATTATCAGTCTTACATGTCCACAATGTCAGGCACTGATAGTCTTGTTGCAAATGGAAGGATAGCAACTTCCAGAAACAATAGTTGCTTTGGAGCGTCCCTAAAAGCAAACTCAATACCTTCCTTGACCACATTCACAATCTCCGATCTGTATTTGTTTCGAGCAGCACCGATGTACATTCCTGAAAGATGACCTGCAAGCTGCCGGCATACTTCAAGACATTTATCTACTTTGGATTCTTCGCAGTCACTAGAAAGTTCACTTTCGTACCGCTGATAAGCCTGCCCGAGTACACCGTGTCAGCAATTTTTATGGAATGAAAAAGTTTGTATCTTCTGAAAATTATCGTTAACCATTATATCATCTTTTCAAAAAGTTTAATTACCCTTTTCAGCGATTCCAGATAAGTATTAGAGATGTCATCTTCCTTTTTCCTTAAGCATGTTATGAAGTTCTTTATGATGCCTGTCACACTAGGTCCATGCATACCAAGATGAGATATTATCTCTGGTCCTAAATAGTCCTGCCACAGAAAAAGAATGCACGGCCCAAATTTAGAAATGTGAAACATTAATCACTAAATAGATGATGCCAGAACTAAAAGATATTACAGCAGCAATGTAAACGCAATGGTGAGTACCTTCGGCACTACTTCACTAATAACCAACTTGCAGGCAGCAATGGCTGCAACATCTCTGTTTGTCTCTTCAACATATTCCTTATTTTCATCCTCCTCGTCTGTCTCATCTGTGTCAATTCCATCAAAAATAGATACATAATTTGATAAATCAAGAAATGACAGGGTTTGTCGAAATATAAAAAACAAATAGGCACCTGAGGTGACGAAAATTTCGGCACAGAGTTTCCAGAATTTCTCAAGTAAGACACTGTCAGGACTGTATCCTAATCCTTCAAGTTTACTTGAATCAAAATTTGACTTTCTAAACAAACACCACACTTCAGCAAGTGTAGCACAAACCTGCAGCATTGAAGTTTTCATGTTTAGGCAAAAAGCTACACATTCCTTGATAACAAAAGCACATTACTGGAAAAAATATGTCTGTTACATTGGAATGTCAAATGATCTTACCCTGAGAGCTAGCTGGTTACCACATTTCCTCGATTCCTCAACTCCATGCAAGAAGTAAGAAAGCTCCTCAAACAGGGTATCACGTCTTGATAAAAGGGAAGATAAGGAAGCTTCAGAGACAGCTTCACAATTTATGATGGAGTGTAGAGACCACGCCACATACATATGCATATTCATAAGCAGGAAACAGATAACCTAAGCAACCATGAGCAACTGTTCCATTACGATGTGAGGGACAAAGAAAAGATATAGTAAGAGCTCTAAACCCAATTAATTGAGCACCTCTTCGTCCAAATTCCTGAAATTATGGAGCGTCAAAGCAATCTCATCGTACATGCTCTCAACAAGCACAGGCTTTAACAACTGAAGCTCATACAACCTTTTCAGATTTACAAGGAGGGAGTATTCATCATTTCCATCCTGCACAGGAAACAGATGTAAAGTTGTATTAAAAAAGAGGTGTGAAGATATATGGCAATGGACGTAAAGGGTACCTTGACTTCACTAATTGCAGAAGTAAGCTTATCTAATAGCTCATCTTCAAGATCTTTAAGCTTCCCACGTGAATAATCTTGGAGCTCCCCTTTGCTTTCGGAAGCACAAAATGTTATAGCCTTGACGCAAGATCTTAGTGCTTCCTTCTCCCCGTGTTTGAAGAACGCATCCTTTATAAGTCGCACGGCAGCTTTAAAACTCTGACACAGGGGATGAAATGTAACGTTGAGAGAGGTGAATAAGAAAAAAGAAAGGCATTTAATGCTGCAGCTACCTGCTCTTGTCTTTTAAGAGAATAGAGCTCAAGTTTCATAAACATAATAATCTCGACCAAAGATGAGACTTTCGCTTTGTCTGCCATGAATTTACGTAGAAGCTGTGGATAATTCTTCATCATGGAAACTGTAATGTCCTTCCTGTTGTTTTCAAACAAATCCTGTTTTTCAAAGCATGGGAACATCAATGTCATTATATTCATAACTAAAAGGGAAACGAGTGTATAAAAAATGTATAACTGGTGTAGACTGTAGAGAGTGTTATAAGATCATTTTAAATGTACTTCGGTCTTCCTACTTTAGTTCAAGGAAAAAAACTACAGAACTAATATATGTAGTCAAGCTTATGAACGTCATAACATCAGAAGAATAAGAAGATTTTCTCAGAAAAGCAAAAGTCAGAACCATACTCGTTGAGCTTTACTGTAATACGGCTTCCGATTATCTGTTGAAGGGATTATCTTCTCCCCAACAGCCTTTCTGACTGAGGCAAACAGAAGTCTGGTCAAGTTTGTCAAGTCCTCGTCATTAGTGGACCCTGTCCGAGGATTCTGATCCAAAAGCATAGAGATGATACACTTCCAGTCCTGCAAGAAAAGCAGCATCATTACCAGAATAAAAAAAAGTAGTCGGTACACATCACAACTATATAATAATTGTGCAACAGAGAAAAGTAATTTATTTTAGATTCTACCTTCATGGCTTCCATGTACTCCCAAACATCATCAATTACATAAACGCTTAGAATCGGATCTGTGGAGAACTCCCGTAATATTTGTAACATTCTGAAGATATGTATCTCAGAGGAAGAATCATCATGACCTGAAAAAGGATGTAATAACTCTTATTAACCAAATTCTCAGAGTAAAAAAATCTAATGCCCAGGAACTATTCTGTATCTCAGGCAAAAACCTGTAAGACCGGATGGAGAACTGTTAAACTTCTGTGCGATTAAGTGATCATACACTAACTCTCCTATTGCACGTCTGATTTCTTGAGGTTGATCAATAAGCAAATCGTACAAAGGACCTAGGTCATCATCAGGTATCAGCTGGTGTCTGCGAAAAAAAAAATCTTTACTCAGGGCATGTCACCATATTTGTGATGAACCTTTGGTTGGGAAAATTATCTCGAGGGTATACCTTAGCAGTTGCTTCACAAGCCCTATAGCACTTACAGCTGTGGGCATATCAACATCATCAGCCATTTCAATCATCCGATTGGAAAATCTCTCAGTGAATAGACCAAGAGTGGGGACGTTTTCATCCATCTCATAAAGTTTCCGCAACGCCAAGAGAGAAACTTTCCTCACTCCAGCATTCTTCGAATAAAACAATACATAGAGAAGAGATCAGTGACTATTACAAACATCTTTCTTAATAATCTTGAGGACAGAATATCGGAGCTTACTTTGTCATTCAGCGTCCATCCAAGATACTTTAAGTACAGATCTTGTAAGAAAAGAGAAGGATAAGACAAAATCCAAATGCCCAGAGACTGAATGCATGACATCCGTATATCATTATCAATATCTCGATACCTGTGCACAAACAACCTTCAAAATAAAATGTAATAAAGATTTCAGTCAGCAACACGCATTACAAAAAGTAAAACTAAATTTTTCTTTTAAACTCCTTTTTTGGGGGTTGTAACATTGAGCTAACGGTATAGTCATTATCGAATCTCACCCAGTGAAAATTTTACGCATCATGTCCTCCAACTTAGTTATCTGTTCGTGAGTAACAGACAACCTTTTGTTGAGAGACTCCACACGAGGCCCTTCAGCACTTTTCTTGCTTTCAGCATTCAACTGTCTTTGGGTGGTTTCTCGTTGTGAGCCTAGTGTGTTTGCTACAGAAATGAAAGATGTGACTAGTTGGAGGCCCATTAGCGTGGCGGTTTGGCGGTAAACTCTTGGTGGAGTACTGCAATAGAAATTGAAAGGAAAAAAAAAACTGAAAAACAATGAATAGAAATCTTTGTGGTATATAACCACAGAGGATTGTAAAATATGAACACAAACCATGACAGAGCGATTATGTAGTCCATGCACTTGTCAAACAAGACTTCATCAAATAACGGTCCGTTCTGGCACTCAATAATCAAATTATTCCAGAATGAAACAAGATTTTCCTTAAAATTTTTTAGTTCTTTCTTCCTTGAACTCTGATAATCTTCAATTTGTCCCTACAAGCCATCCCACAATCGAAAGATTATATTAAAAATTTCTAATGAAAAAAAGAGAAAAAAAGTAATCAAAAGTGGGCAATCCTTACGGCTCTAGCAAGATTAACAAGGGCAACGACAACATCATCCACATCAGTCTCATCAAGCAATTGTTCCTTGATGGAGTACTTAGCACCGCAAGCCTACAAAATGCGTGCAAATTTAAGAATACTCAGATTTCAAGGCATCGGATAAAAAATACATACGCTATGAATTGACTACCTCAAAGAGCATTGACAAGAGTTCAGTGGTTGCAAGTCTGGGAGAGTCTTCATATCTTTCTACCCAAATTTTCACTGCTTTGGGAATAAGATCCCCGTTCCCTTTGACAATCTCTGTAAGCAAAACAAATTCTCGTAAAAACAAGTAGGTGAAGGGGAAATCGGAAAGCACGATCTAATCAAAGCAAATAAAGCTCTAGAAACAGAAGCAATGAAACTTTTGAGTAGACACAGATCTTTATAAAACGAACATCAATTGGAGCCGCAGAAGCAAAGAAGATAAATGTGTTAAACCGCAGTATAGGAAAAGGTTTACAAGTCTACCAATAAGATTCTGCTGAGGAGGAAGGGTGCGAGTACGCTTGGGCTTGGGACGGGTTTCCTGGGAATCGTCATCGAGATCCAAGTGGTCGCTTGTTTCACTGACCCGCCGCTGCTGATCCTCTCCGCCGCTTCCGTCTGCCTTGCCGCTGTCGTCATCCTGATCCCGATCTCTACTCCTTTTCTAATTACGGCCATCGAAAACATGTAAATCCGAAATTCCAAAGCGAAGGCAAAATTGAAGACGAAACGAAGACTCACATGGCATTGAGGAGGATCTTCCATTTCCATGGTGAGTCGAAAAGATGACTAGGGTTTGCACAGCTACTGTGGAGAAAAAACCTCTCCCGCCAATTGACGATAGAAAATGAATCTCTTCCCTCTAATAGCTTTTTAACATTTCTGACTTTTATTAAGGAAATTAATTTCTCTTCCTTTTTTAATCATTTTTAGAGAAAGAAAAAAGTAAATATCTTTTGGGCCTATAGAAAAATAAAAAACAAAAAGAGTAAAGAATGATCTCAAGTGTTTGGGCAATCCATTGGAAGAGCAACGCATAGGCCTCCGGAACAGGGGACTGCAGACGCACAGTCGGCTAAGGCAGGGTTTAGGGTGCTATAAAGAGAAACAGATAAAATTCTGAAATGGTCTTCACCTACTGCAACCTCTTTTGCCCTGAGCAACTCAGCTAGGTCTAGACCATATCGACGGAGGTTGGGGTCGGTGAAGGAAACTAGATCAACGGAACAGTGACCGCGCAATTCGCTCTAATCCCGAGAACATGTCATTGATTTCATTGGATCACAAACATTATTGACACAAATTCATTGATATCATATGTGACTTCACAACCAAGATTGAATTTGCTTCTCAGATCAAGCAAAAGATATAGTATACACATTCATGAGATCTTCATATAGCAGTAAATTATTATTTAAAAAAGAAATTATGCTTTACAAGTTACAAAAACCAAACACGAACAGCCTTGCGTCAACATGATCAAACAGTAATATAAATGGTTTGCAACAAGATACAAACAAATACATAATTCTATATCTAACATGTTAAAGCCGTTTAGTTTTTCCTTCTATAAAGAGCCAAATTGTTTCAAACTAATAAACAAAAAAATTGAACAACACAGATGAAGTGCAACAACAAAACCTGTGGAGAGTAAGAACACCACTCGGAGGCTCTCTGAATGATTAGTCCGACTCAACAAATATCTGCAGTTCAATGCCAACAATTCCTGTTTTAATAAAATAATGGGACTTGGAACTCGGACAAAAAGATAGTATCCTGACCTCCATCTCTGGAACAAGTTCGAATATTTTCTTCTCTCTTGTGTCCAAGGCTGTGATACCAGAGATTTTCTGGACACCGAGTTTGGAGGCAATAAGATTCTGCATATATGTAGATTCGGGTTTAGATTCTAATAAGGATGAAGGGCCTTGTGAGCATTTAGGAGGTGGTCAGTTTGTCATACCAATTGGTAATCCTTGGAACCAAATGCCTCAATACTGGGCAACATCTGCAACAGAAACCGTTTAGTGATGAAGCACTTTCATCTACCCATTGTAAGGTTTTGGTGCCATACGCATTGGATAGCAGAAACTTATTTCACAATTCTACCACAGTGTGTGCAAGGTACTACTACTAACTACTTGGTTTTACTATTCTGCCACCGTGTATGTTTGTAATAACCTTACACAACAGAGGACTAACACTAGGAAAGCAGAAAGTTCACATATGTACCAGAGTCTGAAGACCAATAATACCAACGGGCTTTTCCATTGGTGATTCATCTTGTGACAGTGAGATCTCGAAGGGTCCCAATTGCCTATCAGTTTGATTTGTCAGATTCAAGTTTGCCTACGGAAAACAGTATACCCTCAGGTTTAAAACCAATGCAATTCAAAATAAGTCTTTGGGTATAAACAGTAGAGAGAGAGAACAAAAAAATGTATAACCAGGAAGGGTCGATTTAAGTGTATAACAGCTGGAACTTCGACAACTCGCATATTAATCTCTTTACGGCTGACTGGCTGAAAAAAATATATACAGTTAGAATGGAGAAAGCTTATAAATGATAAGATGAGCATTCCATTAAAGCATACAAAGACATACAGAAAATAATATCAAGCAAGAGTTTATCAGAGCTATATGATGCAAGGTAGTGAGTATTATGGCTGAATAAAGATATAAGTGCAACCCGAGCTTTCCTACTTGTTCAGGAGTTGTTCTAGCTGCAACTAAATCTAAGAGTAACTTGACTATAGCGATACCCTGCATTAGCTTCTCCAGGTTAGCTGTTTACTTAAGACTTATGAGTAGATATGAACTGGTGTCAAGAAAACTGGCCACTATATCTCAAAGCCCAAAGGTAACCATATACACACCAAACATAGACCATAAAACTGAATAGCAAATAAGCCCAAACTCACGTCATGTTTCACAGAGTAAAAATCATAAACTTACAGCGCCAAGAATTTGTTGTGTTTGTAGGCGACCAGGTTCACCCAAATTTGTGCGCCATGTTATTTGAAATTTACCCAGGATATTACTTCTCTGGAATTTTGTTTGCCCATAAACATCTGCAGATGGGTTTAACCTATAGAGATAGTTGTGAATACCCCCGCCAGATCGTATTATGACCGGTGGTTTAGGTATCAATCCGCTGAGATAACTGATACACAGAAAGATGATGGGTCAGCAAATTAAGATGATTTGATAGAATGGGAAACTGTGATGCACAATAACGATTCCGGAAAAATCTAACTGACCTGGTTGGAGCATCTTCTGTTAAATGGCAATCATCATTTTGTAATCTTACTGCACTCCATTGCTTGGCAGGTTCAAAATCAACTTGGTCCATAAAGAGGTTTGATTTTGTATGGTTCTCAATGCAAGCCTCTAAAAATGTTGTCTCCTGGTGTAAAAGATACAATGGTTGCTCAAACATCAACAGCTCGTAAGATCGTTTTAATTTAACAACCAAGACCATCAAATAAATATAGGTTCCGCTAACAGGCAAAAGATAAGGACGGAAACAGTGAATCTACCAACTCTCCTGTCTAATTTCACCCAAAAAAACTTAACAACTTTTTCAAGATATTGCGGATAGAGTTATAAAATTTCTTTCTACGGACCCAACAGAAGTAGTTCAAGTACATAATGATTTCCAGGAGATTATTGATGAATGATAAGTCAATAAAAGAGATCTCAAGTTCAATGACACAGGATCATAATTACCCTATCATAATGTATACAAACCTGATTCATGCAAAAACATTATTATTACTTAGGAGTACAGGAAAAACCAAAGCTTCTGAAGAGGCACTAACAGAATGAACATTGTTTAACCTACCTTTACAGCTCGAACCTGCATATCATAATTAGCAAAAATTAGATAAGTCTGCAGAGAGGACTCGAAACAAAGTGACAGATAAAATGCTCATAGGTATGTGACCAGTATGTCACCTTGGTCCTCACTGATAGTGGGTTTGCGACGACGAATTTAAAAAACTGAGGAAGATATTTACGCTCACCATCAGTATCATTGTACAATGCAGAGCAAACCAACCTAAGAGAGGAATGGCGGTCATGAGCATGGAGCAAGTTAAATGACAAGAAAGACCAAGAGATGCAAGAGATCACAGTAAACCCACGTGTGAGCTCCGAGCTCTTTGACATCGTGCTCCACTATGAAATCATAGCGCCCCCCAGTCCGTATCGATTCAACAGGTGACTTGGATGTATCCAGAAGTAGAATCCTCTGCCTCTCTGTTTGAATTTCTGCCTAGAATAATAAGACATGGGAGATATTATAAGATTGTGCATCCCTTTGGTTTTGTGGATTGCAACCCAATGTCAAATCAGAAGCAGAAGAATCCGTAGAAATGTTTCAATGGCCAAATTAGAACTTAACAAACTACACCATAGAAATAGACCAAAAACCGTCGGCAAGTGCTGGTCAAGGAGACAATTACTTATGAAGAATTCCAGAGTACAAGACAGCAAAAAAAGAGGCAAAATGGAGGTGACGACGAACCTTGATGGTGACATCCCGAACTTCGGACGTGGAACTATTGTTGACGCTGATATAGCTAGAGAATGTTTCTCCGAGATAGATCGCTCTGAGCAATTTTAAAATCCGAAATCAGAATGAGAGAGTTGATATATCGAGGATAATCGGGAATAAAAAGAAGCGGAAGGAGAAATGAGAGAGAACCCGAAAGACTGAGGAAGAAGAAGAAGACCAGGGAGACCGATGGGATCGGTAGGATGGTTAAGGAGGAATCTATCGCGGTAAGAGAGATCGGAGTCGAGGGCGTCAGCGGAAGAAACATGGCGGAGGATCAAGGAAGCAGAGGAGGGATCGTCGGAGAAATCCTCGCCGGCGAGAAGATCGAAAGGGTCAATACGGAGGGGAGGGTCGATGTGGAAAGAGGGTGTGCAGAGTCGCATCACCCTAAAGGCGAGCGAGTGCGGTCCCTGCGTCGCGCTCATTCTTTTCTTTCTTTCTTTCGGCTCTGTACCCACTAAGCGGGACGTCAAATATGTTTGTATTTAAATGGGCCACACTTACTTTCTTGTATTGGGCCTCACACATTAGGCCCATCATTGCCTCAACCCATGGAATATCTGGTGAGTGTTAATGAGATTAGCTAATTGGTTGTGACTTGTGAGTGATTAGTAAGTAAATTCGAGTAAAGGTGGAAAAAGAGATCGATCACTGGACCAATAGGATAAAAATATCAAGCAGATTCTTGTCGGCGACTTCAATTTAACCAATAACAGCAACAACAAAATGAGAGTGATTGGTTGGTCAATAAAGAGAAAGATGAGTATAGTAATATGCCAATCTTTTCTTCTTCTTTAGCTTTCTTGGTCGTGGAATCTTTAATTATATAATTTGGAAATAAATAATAAGACTATTAAATTGGCTACTTATTTCTCCTATATAAGATTTTATACAGATTCCCCTAGCAGTCCCTTTAAGCTTCGACCACTTTTTCAAAAGAAATGACAAACGTCATGCCGTCTCGTGGTTTGATCAACGCCTGCGCTGCCGTTTTCCTGCTAAACCATGTGTTTGTGCATAGGAGAAATTGAATGAGCTGTATTTCTGTGCTCCATCTTTTTTTAAAAGTATATATATATATAAAAATAGTTATTCGTCTCTGTTGTTCCATTTATCATGTCGTCAAGGATTTCATACTGTATAAATATATACAAACTTGGAATTATCTTCTTACAGTTTGATGCCTTGTTCTTAATTAGTATTGCATGCACGATGATCTCTATCTATATATGCATGCGTTAGACTTACTTATGGGTGAATATCTATTATTCCTAAACCATATATAGATAGATTCGATGTAGTACATTCAAAGCAAACCAAGAGAGAGAGAGATCAAGAAGCGAGACAAGCTTCCCAAAACATGCGACTTTGATCCATCTCAGTGAGGTTGGCAGGAGAAGAAAGGGGCAGATGATGATTTTGACATTGGCTGCTTCTCCCACATCTTATGTAGCTATTCACCTCTCCTTCTTCTTCTTCTTCTTCCTCTCCCTTGTCTCCTTCTTCTTCCTCAACTGTATCTGTATCTTCCACCTCGAAAGTAGCTAACCGAACCGGTCTATGAATTGCCCACGTCACCCGAGACGTACTGGTCTCGCTACAACTAGACTCATGATCTATCTCCTCATCCTCAACATCGCTATGGCCAGCCTCGGAATCTGCTGATGCTTCTAAGAGCAAGAACGGTGACACATCAAATACTACTCTTTTGCTTGTATTCATCTCTTCTTTCTTTCTTTTCGT